>UXSR01005345.1:12746-92708 GCA_900604375.1 Mesocestoides corti | reverse complement strand
AAAAACTATGATGTACCCTGCACACAGTCAATAAACTATGCTTTTTGGAACAAAATCTCCACAGTCTTTTGCTTTGCACTTCGCGTCAAAGTTGCTGAGAAGGTGGTTGGTGAGAGAAAATCTAGACTGACGTGAACATGCTTTTAGGACTTGAGGGAGGCATGTCAATGATAAGATTTATGCGTGTGCTTCGTTCACCAAGGTGGGTGATTTGGTTGTCACCACACAAAACTGTGTGCGCAGCGCTCACCGACTGATCGACTCATGCGACTTAACGAGAGGTATCTCTGGCTGTCTGTTTAAATTTAGCCGGAATCAAATTTGGGTGAGTTCAAACCAAAAAAGTATCATTTATTCTTTGGGTTGCCTCATTACAATGTCACCTACCCACCTTGAGATCTTACTATCTCGCTACATTGTCCGCTTGTGATAAAGCTCACTACCAGGGCTACTGGTTTAAATGCGAGATATCCTTATTGTCCTTATTGTTTAATGTCAAATTTACTAATGCACACGCCAAACAGTTGGATTAAATGTCGTCTAGGCGGTGTCCACCACTATGGCATCCCGATATCCTCGTGTGCGCTTAACTGGCATTAAAAGCTGAATGAAAGACCTCCACCGACAGGCCTGAAGGAAACGGCAGTGGGAAACAGCTCGCCTGACCTTTTGTGCTAAACTTCCAGCGGCTAGTCACGCTGATTCATGCGTTAATTGCAGGTGTCCTCGTAACCCGCTAATTCAACAGACGCGGACGCGCATGGGACAAATCGTGAGGGGAGTAAATGGCGGAAGGGGGTTGAAGTCAGGGGTGTAACGATACGACAATTTACGATGGACAATGAATAATCCCACGCGCATGGTGGTCATGTCTGGAAATGTACCTCCATAAAGGTAGTTATAAAAAGTCATTAGGCATGGGATACCTCTGACGGTCGGAGACGCATTTGACTCCGCGTCTTGCATGCAGCGTGTGGCCAAATGCACGTCTGACCAATAAGGGCGTTGAACAGCATCCTCCGTCCATCTGACTGGAATTCGATTCATTCTCGATATTAGGATTCAAAAGAATACTGCAAAGCGTCACTGACATCACGAAGGAAGGCACCACGGGGTATATATAATGCTGATTGCTTGGGACAATCAAATTGGCATTACTGGTGCCTCTTCTTTAGCCAATCCAGATAAGACTCCGAATATCTTTTAAGAGCGATGCGAAAAGCAATGTTGCAAGTAACTCAAATCGGCTTGTAGACAATCGAACCGGTTGACGTCTGGGGTGCAATTAAGCGGATGGCAGTGAGCCAGAGAGGCCCTAAAAAATCTTGGATGCTTAATATCACACGCGGTGAGACTAAAATTACGACTTTTCCTTCTGTTGTAGCTAGTTTAATGAAGACAGGATCAGGACTGGTGTTTTTCAAATGCGCGTTTTACTATTATAAATACATAGTGCATTAACTTTCATGGGCTAGCAACACACTGCCTGTGGGGCTTCTGCCCCAAGTGGAAGTGATGCGAAAACATTACATTTATCTACTGCCTTGAGATGGGAAGAGGCCTGATAGGAGCTCCTATTCGAACAAATATGGATGATTATTTGTGCCATTTTTGCTAGCGCTTTTTATTACTTAAAGAGCTGCGTTAATCTGGTCGGTGATACATCGTGTCAACCACAGCCCCAGCGCAAAGGCGTTTATATACACTGCATCATGCACACAGGCCTTCCCAGCATAAAAGTCGTTTCACAATGACAAGTAAACAAATTTGAAAACGCATTGAAGAGCAGAAGTACTCGTTTGGCGGAAGCATCGCAAGAAACAAACAGATATTTGGAGCTGAAATGGTGTTTTAGGAAGAAGTGCGCCCAATGCGGTAACTGAATGGACGTGAATCAGTACGATTCACTACGATTGTGATGTGTTGTTTAATTGCTTTCTTAAAACGCCGATTCAACCCAGCAGCGTTGGTGTGATAAAAGATCACACACAGGGCACGTAAAGAGGTCTGGTCACAGTCGTAGTGACTCGTATTGATTCACGTCCATTCAGTTCCGTGTACGTTAAATAGGTCAACCGCACTATTGATCAATAACTCCATCGGACATGCAGTTATGCGGCGAGCGCACACACGCACGCAGGCACTCACACAACACGGTTTGATTAAGCTGTCTAGTAAATTGACGTGCCTCTGCCATCTTTTTTTTTGTACGCGTGTTCTCGGGTATCTGAGGCGCGTTAACGGTTTAATTTGGCCCAGCAGCCCCGGCGGGGCACTCAACATTACAATCCCAACTCCTTGCTTGCTTAAGACATCAACTCTATAGAGGGGGGGACTCTGAAACCTAAACTAATGCATTACCAACGTATTCTAAACTTTATATTGTGACAGTAACTTAGCGACCCAAATACGTAACAAAGCAAGACTCTCATTCAGTTGGGCAGATAATTGAGATTAACAAATACCTATAGACCTGCAAGTAGCCGCTTTTGACTTAAGGGGCATTTAAAATAAATCGAAAAGTGAATTAATTGTATTGGATTGTTTGGATTTTTAGTTTAGACACGAGCGAAATCAAGTCACGCACAACCTTCGCCTACTCGTGACAGCGCCTAACATGTTTTAAAAGCAAAGATTTCTGCCCTTATCATTCTAGTGACACTTTTTAACCGGAAGAAAGGTTTTTAATTTGTTTATAGAGAAGTAATGGGCGAAGAAGGCGACAGCATGTGACGGGTTTGTACGGTTATAAAACCTGCCAGGCTCATTGTAACTCTTGACTGAAGCAGTACAACGATAGTTAAGGTACTTTCATCTAAAGAGGAAAGCAGTAAAGCTTAACGAAGCTGACAAGTAGTTTGGGTTTCAGTAGTTCAGAAGAGTTGTCAAGACGTAAGGAAGGATAGAGCAATCGGTCCCACGGGTGCTCATTGCATGCACCTTGGCTGCCGTGGAAGTTCAGTCTCAATTAAGAAAGAGGTGTTGTGATACGTGTTTATTCACACCCCTTAATCCTGTCGCTCCGCCTCCGACACAGGGTTCCCCTTTTTTCGCGGCATGGCGCCAGCCGCGCAAACCCTCAAATCCCCCTTCATTATCACGAATATTTATCTTGGATTATCCTCATACCTAGGTCTCGATGTTAGCGTATAAATACACACGCTCAAACCCCACACACGACATAACGACACCAACGTGGTTGAGCTCTGAAGAAAACGGTTGTGTCCACGTCCTCTCTGGTCTTTTTCTTCATCGCGGGTACCCGGGAATCGTAATCGGGCCAGGGTTAATTCCGTGGCCCCGGCGTGGTTCAAGACCACATGCTGGGGCCCACAACAGGGGCACGCGAAAATTGCCTGTAAAAAAGAGGGTAACTGGGATCGTTTTCAGGCTCAACAGCAGCAATGCCCAGCACCGAGTCCTCCTTAATACTGTCTGCGTCATTAAAATGCAACAACTACAAATCCTAGAGAAAAAGAGATGGTTTAGCCAAGTTTACTTGAATTGGGAAAATCAAACAGAGGCTCCCGGTGACTAAGCGGCTCCATGACATGCTTTGGACCCCAAAATTCAATCCATAGTGATGGTTTGCGTGGTTTTTTGTTGTGAACATGTTTCTCAGCACTTTTGGGAGTTTTAAGTGGCCGAAACTGCCATCAGCACAAATTTGAACCTGTGTGTAAACTCAATTGTGGTAGGTTAAGTTTAAATTGCATCACCCTGTCTTATACAAGCGTATATGCTCATAATGGTACACACGAAATTTTGTTGCCACAAATGTCCTCAAATACTACTCACTGAAAATTAATCCATGCTAATACAGCAAAAATGAGGGACTCGTCTAGCGGAATATAAAAAAAGATTCGAGAAGATTCAAGTTATAAACAGTCAAGAATAACTTATTGTAAGTTTGCCTGTTTGCGCAGGAATGCGCATCACCTGTCGTGAAAACGAGAAAGCGTGCTTTGAATAAAAAAGTGGAATATGCAAGAGTTTTATTTAGACTGGTCCACAAAATAAGAATGGAGGCCGTCAGTTAAATTACGCATGCTTAGTTTTCAAAATGATGCCAGGCCTATCACCTAGGGATTTGATTGGATAGTTTCCTAGGGGAGTCCAAACAGAAATGAGTTACCACTACAACTATCACAGTGGGCCTATCCAGTGAAACAAGTTAAAACCACACGGAGCGCTGCTGGTCCACAAAGGTTTGATGTTATCAACGGTGTGTTATGAGGGTTTGTTTGCAAAACCAACACACCCAATCAGATCGCGGTAAAAGGGAGATAGGGCTTGCCTGTGTTGACTTGCCTTTTTCTTGTTCTTCACCATTGGGAAAGGCGGGCGACTGAGGGCTGTCATCGCGGACCTCCGCTAAGTGAGGCAGTGCATTAGCGTGAAGCTGCCACGTGGAGGTCATGGGTGAGCCTCGGAAAGATGCCGTCGTAACACCCAGCTCTGGGTAAACACAATAAGTGCCACTTGAGCTGAAACTTTAATGAGTCTTTTCACCCAAATAGCTATAGGAGTTGCCAAGTGGAGTTCTGTAAGCACCGTAGATTTAAGAAATTTCGGTTTATTTAGGCTGCAGGGCGAATTATGGCGGTCTTTTGTACAAGATCGGTGTTGTCATGTTGTCATGATTCCTATTCAACATTGCTAGTCATAGTGCAACAGCTATTGGCACTTATTCGTTCCTTGAGAGGTGATGCGTTCCTAAGGGTGAGTTATTACTACTTAAAGGACTATCCATCCGCGATTACACTCAAAGACATGACAGAAAGGGGAGTTTAGTGAGGTTCTTTTGCATAACCAATCTAGACTGCAGCCTCACCAATTTGTGATTTCGAGCGGAACAAGATTCCACGATTTTGTGAAACACAGCTGCCAAAATCTCTGAAACGAAGCGTGGGAAAGACGCATTTTCGCGACCTCAGGTCAACATCGAAAATCTCTCCAAAATGCACAAAGCCTTACGCGGAGAGCGTCCCTGTGGCTAGGCGTGACACTGCGTGATTGTGGCTGAGGCCGGACGTGCTTGTAAACGAGTGGTGTTTCTTGCGGGCGATCGTGTATGTGTGTGTGTGTGAGGAAAAGTGCAGCAAACGTGAGCAGGATGGGGCATTTGGATCCGTGTGGGTGGGACATTCATAGAGATCCCCAAACACGGTGGGATGGAGCGCCATGTGCACAAATCATCAAGACCCCCCAAAACCGTCTCAGCACACAGGAAGATGCCTTCTCGTGCGAGACCGTGCACAGGAGGAATGGCGCGTCGTGCAACTAACACTGTTTGGGCTTCATAACGCTTTGAAAATGACTATAATTGGACTTAAGGTGTTAAAATGACACCCGATGCTGTTTCTCAGCGTGCTTTTGTGCGTGAGGTGGGGTGTGGCGGATATAGTGGTTGCGTGGTTAAATTTGCAGGGAGCTTGGAGGTGGTTAGGGGTTTCGAATGTATGTCAGTCGAGCTCGAAAATCACATGACGCTTCGTGGTGCCGTTGAGCGTTCGCAGAGACTGAGCTTGAGTAGTTGGAGCCAACCCGCGGCAAAACGAGGGCTACAGTTCCGGAGCTGGTCGCAATCAGTCAGTAAAAGTATTGATTTTCAATAAAGGTTCCGTTGGAGTGAACATTACCCTCAGAAACAACACAATCTATTTCCAATACAATGTTTTTCATGTCTTTAACCTGAGGCCAATGAATCTGGTCATGGAGTGCAATTATTGTTTAGCACATGTAGTTGTTCACAGATAAAATTTTAGCGAAGCGAAAATTGTTTCTAGGAGCAATATTTAACAGATTTACGACGTTCGGCACTTAGAATTCCGGTGTGTGTGTGTGTGTGTGCGAGCGGCGCGGACAGACTTTTCCCATGGTTGAATCTGGACGAAATGACATTCCGATGCGTACTTGAGGCGTTAGAAATTCTGCTTAGCATTTAAAAGGCGTCACGTCATTGGTTACTTGCCAGGCATAGTACCCAGTTGTATTAACACTACTTCTTGTGAATTAAAAGAACTAGTTACCCCTGAGTCCAACAGCTGGAGATTTCCCATGGCCTAATCAAACAAGCACCTGCTAATTTCCCATACTCAGATGGCAACAAATGTAGCAATAAGCCAATCGCATAGTCAGTGCTTGAATTGTTTAATGAGGCTGTTTGGGTGTTACTGGCCACAGTCGTGATTAAAACTTGACCACGTAAGAGGAGTCCATGACCGGTGTTATATTTTGTTTGCACTACCTCGTAGCTCTTATCGGTTAGCTCGTAACAACCCGAGAACAGAGGCAAAATAGGCTGCAGTTTTATTAACTTAAGACCACCTAGGTGTCCTTTTATGAGTGCTCGTGGCGGTGAATATCGATTTTCAGCTGTAATCAATGATCAATGACGTCAGACCAATTCGTGAACAAACTTCACTCACGTTGGTTAGTTGGCAATTCACGACACAGATTTGGCCCAATTAATTTTGGATTTCAGTGCAGTTTCACAAATCACATTCCACGAATAACCTAGTAACGCGAAAACAAATGATGAGGTCACCGAAAGCACGCGTTACCGACTTGGTCAACTAACAACTTGTAGCCTCTCAGGTGGAATCTGGTTAATGCCGGAATTAATTACAGGAATGCACTCTTGTGAATTATGGTTACCTTTTAGTGACAATGTCAGCATTTTCCCCAATCTTGTAGCGTTAGTACAAAATGATAAATTGGGATTCTTTTAATGGGCTACGCAGAGACACATCATTTGGCACCCAAAAGCGAGTGAACAAATGGCTTTTCACATGGTTTGTGGACAGAGGTAAGAAGCCAACTGCAAATCACACTGGGTGGGGTGGGGTGGGGGTGGGAGTTCGCGCACACGCTTCAATTGTAGTAATTAGAGAGTTGCTACTGGGATAGTAATGACAGGAATGCATCAGGTCACAAACATTATGCCAACATTTATTAGCGAATGCGAAATGCCACCGGAAATTATTTTTATCGGATGGGACCCATCACCTTAATTAAAGTTGATTTCTAATATCCAACAGATGCAAAAAAGCCGCCTCTCGGAGAGTCACAAACAAAAGCAGACAGCTGCTGTGGTACTTGCAGAAACTTGACGTTTCCGTTTTTTGTCACGCAAATCTGCCAGGCTCCAGTTTGGGTACCGAGATAAAGCTGTTTGCCGATTTTGGAAGTTCTACTACGGTAGTAAATTTCGTGTACTGAAATATAAGCAGTAGTCAATTTATTTGCATTACATGAAGTAAGTTCAGTGGTCCTTGCAAAGATCTAAAACGGTACTAGATATATAGACCTGTTTAGTCTAGAGACGTGGAACAATTAAGAAAAGACATTCGAACCTGCAAACCTTTCTTGGGTGCTTATACAGAGCTCTAAGCCTCCAGAGAGACGGGATGCGCTCAATTAGCAGCGAACCGTTTACTGGCAGTACTTCTGCTTTTGATGCAATTAACAACTCAACTATAGACGTTGGCGCAAACGATGACTTTGATTGCAATCAGAGTGAGTGAGTGAGTGGAGGCTGCTGAAACGCAAAAGACCGAAGCATCTGGGACTTGTGTAATTAGCAATGCCGTCTAGGTGTGTGCGCGAGTTCTTTGAAGACGCCGCAGCATGGAGGGGACATTTCCGTTTACTTATTTGACAGCCAGACTGCGCCGCTGTGTCCTCCCAATGCGAGGCTCTCAAGTGCACGTGGGATTGAACATGCAAGCGGAACAGAGCATGGATGGTTCGTGAAAAACCTACTTGGGTGTCCCTTGGAGAGCACACTGAAAGCAGGCACGTCACGAGGGGACCAGAGAGGGGGGCTGGTCACCACATCCCCCTCACCCGGAAGAATTGCAACCGGTGCTCGGATGGCACCCTCACAAGTCACGAAATCGACTTCTCAGTGTTACGATTTAATGGCGTGGTTTGTCTTACTGTTCTCAGACGCTGCAACCCCTGAAATACGTTTCTTAAACCGTTCCATTAATAATTCAACGGTACCAATTGTTGTGCGTCGCGGTCCCTTAACTAAAAAAACACGCAACTCTTTCGGAAAACGCCACACCTGCAATTGATCTTACTGACTTAACCCTCTAATGCTAATCGATAGAAATTTAATTAAGCTAAGCGGTCTGTAATATGACCTATTTTTAAAATGAAGTCATCATTATTTTTTCACAAAACTGTCCAATTTTATATCTTCTAATTTAATACTTTTTTAAGTGGAAATGACTGGCTGGAAATAGAAATATTATAAACTGTGGGAATTAATATTCAAAATGTGAAATGAAGACAGCAATCTAGCGCCTAGAATTAATACAAACAAGTCACATTGAATTAAAACAAAACATTGCTCGAGGAATGCCCATCCACCCCCGCAAATGACCCAGAAATAATTCACCCCGATTTATGTTAGAGAAGCAGACGCGTGCATGCCTTATTGTGTCACCACCAGGCAGGAGCCCCGACCTCAAGTGAGGCCTTCACTACGTGGCTTCCGGTTGTCAAAATGACGCCACGACGATTGTTCTCACTGGGAAGGGGTGCACTCTGCGTCCAGCGGTGTGCGATGCCATCAAGCAGAAGGAATCGGACGGGCTTACAGGAACACTTTTTGGTTGTGTGACAAGTATTGATTAGAATGAATCCAAATCGAAGAATTTGTTTCACATTCTTTATAATAAAGAAAGTGATTAAGTGGATGTGTGTGTGTGTGTGTGTGTATCACAACCAAACCCTAGTTCAAAATGGCTGAATTTGTCACCTCGGATAGACCACAGCGCATTCCCAGGTAGTGATGCCACGACATTTTAAAGAATTTCTACTGTGGATTATCTTTTCATATTTCGTGCGCGCACATGATCCGTGATGGTCACAAATCAACCACAGCATGCCGTTTTGCAGTTTTTTGTCTGCGGTGGGTGCGTACGCTTGTTCATCCATTGCACACTTCACTGTAGGTGAAGAAAACTAAACCGAAATCAGCGTTTGATAAGTGGATGGACACTGCACGCAGTGAGCCACTTCAGTTGGGGTCAGTCACGGCTGCGTGCCTGGCGGGATGGTTTGGGCTGGTTTGCGCTGTTGGGATGGCAGGTGAGGTGAGCGGAGCAATGGGTGGAGGTCACTGCATGCGATGCTGGGTTGTACCGAGATGGTCAACTTCAACTCACCTCACTCGTGCGTGGTGGGCGCAGTCAGTTTTCCGCTCAAGTCTAAATTTCAGGCCATTTCAAAACGGCACCCAAGTTTATGCGTGCCGTTACCTCAGGGTTGCTTCGAAGCTCAAAACTTCCTCTGAGTTGACAGGCTGTTAAAATCCGCTGAAATTGCTAATTCCGCACTTGCTTTTATAGTCGTTAGAATTGGTGACACCAAACTGTACCACTGCTTTATCTTAGGGCTTCCACTTTAACCGCCGGGTTGTTAATTTCGAAGTTCGAGTTGGCACATGGTCAGGTTGCCTACCTGACAAAGCAAAGTAAATATGTTCAACCAAATTGTCATAATTGATATCTGACGAGTGAATTAAATGTGCGCTTCGCGTGTCGCATCAGCTTCCATTAATCAGACACTCTGCCATGACAGAAACAGTCACTGGAGTTCCTCCCTCCCCTCAAATTTATGCTTTCCATTTGGAATTGACTGTCATCAAGCCAGCTTGATTTTTTGTATAATTTATCATCTTGTTTCACTTGATTTCATGGACAAGTACAGACGTTTGGTAAATATTCGGAATCCCCTAAAATCTGTTTAAGATGGAAGCAAGTGTCTTGAAGACAACTCCCAGCCAACCAATCAAATTAAAGAGGTTCCTCGTGAAATCGTTTGCATCAAATTAATGCCAACAGCACGCAAACGCCATTGACCCATTGGCAAACCACGATCAGTACTTGAATGCTTAGCAGTGACCGAACAGAGAAGAACAGGCCAGACAATGAGCTCCTAGACTACTAAGCCAGAAATTTCTCATGCTGACGCTTGAACCCAAGCCCCGAGGATCGTCTACACGACCAGTCGAGGAATGGGACGTTAAATTTGCCCCTGTCCGACGGCCATTAATGATGTCCAGTGCATGGCTGTTTCCTGAATAAAAACTGGAATTCACCATCACGTTATATCCCGAGCCAGTGAAAATAGGAAAGGGTGGTGTCAAGCGTAGCCACACGCGAGTTCAACCAAAGTTGTATAATTAAAAAAAATTAAACCAAATCATGGAACTTTAAGTCGAAATCATAAATTAAAGCTTGCCAACCTAATAGATTATGACTGTCACACACACCCCACCGGCCAATCACACTGGAGAAAGCTCTCTTATTGGCTGACGCGTCTTCTCCAAGCAGAGCGGGTGGACAAATAACGTGGACATCTTTAACGGTCCTGGTGGTCTGGGTGGAGAATTTACTAGGTCACCAGCTGAATAGCCATTCAAATGCGGGCAAAACTGTAAGTCCACTTGAATGTTTAGCATTTTCTTTGTACTCCAAAGCGTAAAAGCTCACGGGGCAATGTACTGATCCCCTGCCTCTGGTCGTTCAAGACTGCACTTTCAGTAAATCGTTGCAACTTGTTAGTCGAAGTTACATAACCTGAACGACCAATTAATGTTGAAATTGAGAAGCTCGTGAGGAATCTCAACGCGAGAAGCCCGAATCTGAGGCAATTTGAAAAACGAGGGCTTTGAAACCATCTGTGTTTGGTCAATTTAATGCAATCACACGAATGAAATAGCCACTATTGCTATGGTAGAATTTATCACAGTGTCTGCTGGGTATCAATTTGTCCCTATTCTGAGGGGAAATTTGGGTGTCTTAGTAGATCTCTCTTACTTGTAACTCAAGTTTTTGTTGGTACTTGTCAGTAGCTTCACACACACACACACAGGCAAAAGCCTACCCGGCCCTCTGCCACCAGCGGCTACGTGCAAGTCGTCACTGACCACGGTCTAAGGCGCCAGGAAGATCTCATTGCTTCACTGATTTTATGCCTGGTCAAGCGCTTCAGTTCCTCACAAACGGCGTCTCAAATTACAGCGAAAGCTTGGCTTACAATCAATTTCGGCTGTGGCCGACTAAGGAAAGGCCGGAATTCCTGATTTAATTTCTATTACACAAGATACCTTTTTTTCTAAAAGCATTCACCGATCAAGGCAGAACGCCCAACGGACAGGATTCCGGTTTTGAAGACTTTTTGCGCTACTGAAATAAGTGTGAAGTAGTTTGTGTAAGATGTCTCGCGCAGAAGTCATACAAGCCCTAGCCTGGAAACTTAGATCAGTTTGCAGTAAAACAGCAGCAACTGGACGACGAGTTTACGGAATGAAGGGCTGCAGCGAACTCGAAGAATTGCAGTTAATTTTACTTCTGAGTTAGAATCTGAAATTTAAGCCACGTTGCAGAAGGAAATGCATAATAGCCTAGAAGCACGTCTCATGCACCGTCGTAGATATGAATGGTTATTTTACGGCGAAAGAAGAAGGATGCTGTTTTACTTTGCTTCATTTTGACATTAGGAGACTACTTATATGAGAGTATGGAATGCCTAACACACGACAAAGCCCCTTGTAAGGTCCCTCACTGAATGTTTGATTTCTTTGAACTACTTGACGATCGATACTACTCAGAACTGCACTGTGATTGGTTGATTCGTAAAAGGTCACGTAGAGCAAAGTCATTCTATCGATGAAAACAAAAAAAACAACCGATTCCGCTTAAAAACATTACTGCCCTGCACTTATTGTCCTCAACCAACACTTTGCTGCAACTCTATTCTAATAGTAGCGACTTTTTTGTTCCTATCGAACTCCGAAGAACAGGCTTACAATGGTTTAATGAAAGCCTCCACACACTACCTCTGTCTGTCACAGGCAACTAAATTACGATTTTTTGGGGAAATGCAGCACGCTCATGGAGTACTGGGTGACTATGATTTGTGTTGCATCTTATCAAAATCGACAACATCATGAGCTTTCATTTCAACTACGTAGGCTACTTTCAAAACGCCTCAGTTAATTCTTTTCTTGCCAGTACGGCTACTGTAGTCTTAACTGGCCTCGTATTTTGTCAGTACTTGTTTTTTTTGACAATGGAAACTATTCGAATGTGTATACTACTTGTGCATGTAATTGAGTACTAAGACAGCAAACCTTGTCAATTTCCTGTGACAAAGCCATCATTTGCCGCTAAGCCAAAACAGAGTTCTGACATTATGGTCATGACTTTTGTCGCTGAAACGACAAATCCTACAACGAGCAAACTATTTTTTTAAAGTAAACAACATTTATGGCTCAAATAGCAAGGTGGTAACTGTTATTTCTGGTAGAAAGACGGGAGTTGGTAATAGTCAGTTGAGTTCGAACAACGCCTGACTTCAAAGTGGCCGAGCGTGTTTCTACATGACACACCTCGACACCACCCCTTGCTTGCTAATGTTCTGGAATCACCCATGGGTAAGTCAGGTGAATAAAAGAGTCTGCGTTATTCTAATTTTATGGAACTTATTCCTAAATAACCCTGTTTTTTCCTACGGGATTCCCGACGTGTAATCAAAACAATAGTTTGCCTTAACTGCAATTTAAATTTTGTGGGGTTATTAATGTCCATGTGGGTGAAAGTGACTGGGCGGAAAACTATCATGAGTTTCCTGCCGATTTCTCATTCTCCGCTTCCAGATGGGACCGCAATTTATTTTAAATTTCGAATTAGCGCAGGCCGTCGGTGTTACTTAGCCTATCGCAACGGTTGGACTGTTCAAACACTGTCGGTGGTTTTCCAGTTCATAAGCTACCTCGAAGGGACACGGGTGTTCGTTGTCCTCCGACAGCATGCCAACTGCCACGGGCTTTTAGGCTGTCACAAGGTCTCTCTTTAGGTCACCACTAATGTCGAAATCAATTCAGAAATGATGGGGCAGTCGTAAATGATATTTCGAAAGGTGAGCAGTCAGTAAGTCATGTACCGTAGACTAAATCCAAGGTAGACAATAGTCTTCTTATCTAGTCTAAGTACTAAGTCATCTAGAAGCATGCTAAAGTATCGAAACTCTAGTCTAAATAAGAAGCAGCCATCAAGACTCACTGCGTGTTTAAGCGCCACTGGTGGAACACCGATCCTCGAACGGTGTGAGTCAGTTATCGGAGACGCAGGTGATGTCGTGGAGGGGCGTGGAGATGCGAAATCCACAAACGAGGTTTATTTCCCAACAGATAATTTTGGTTGGTTGTACTAAGGATTGGTGAATTTGTGGAGTTTTTGAACAAGGAAGTCCTTTGAGGTAGGCAGGACGCAAGGAAACCGACAAATGGCAATAGTTTGTGGACAATTTTGCAGTAAACACAGGACTTGTGCAAAGGTCGGGATTGTGATTCCTCCAACTGAAGTGCCTGGCAGACGTGAAGTATGAGAGGACACTAGATCGACCGGGTGGCGAACACTTCGCCTCACCCACTTAAAAGGGACGTTAAGGACGTGCAGATGCTATCAAACTGGGTTTGCGGATGTGAGATTAATCAAGGTTATGGCTGTTCATTTTTCCAAACTGTTCTTTTGGGGTTCATTGTTCAGAGCTATTGTTGCTGCTAGTTAATAATTTCACTTAATTTCCGGAGTTTTGTGATGAGACGAGATGTGAGGCCTCAAATCATCGGACAAATTTCTGGGCTTTTAATAGCTATTAAAATCTAATCGTTGGGTTTGCCCAAAAAATACTATAGTAAACTCTCCTTTTACAACATTTTTTGTCACCTTGGCAAGTTAAATTTGTTTTAACGCCCCTAGCACTTTCATACTTAACATCCGACCATAATGATAAATCTTGGAAATATTGGTTGTGGTTAACACAGAATCATAAGCATCTACTGATTTTTTGTGACAAATTATGGTGAGTACTGGCGCAAAGAATAAAATGCAATGCTACCAAAATCTTTTAGTTACGCGATATTTAAAAAAAATGTTTCATTTTAAACCGCAGAGCCGCAGCCCTGGGGTGTTTGGTCACCCTGGCCACCTTGTGCCTCCTCGCCTTCCGGATCCTGCTGTGGCGCCGCAGCCTGGACACCCTCGCGTGGTCCGGTCTGGAGTGGGAGAGGGTCGCAGCCCGCAACGACACCGCACGCCCCTCCCTCGCCTTCTGCAATGCCAACCCATTACGGTGAGTCACTTGTGGCTGTTAAGGTGTCCAGCTGGACAGCGAGGCTGCAGTCTGCGCTCTTGCAATTCAAGCGAGCAGGTTCAGTTGGCTTTAGGCGACACCACTGTAGCTCTCAGGTGCATCGTTAGTAGGAAACCTCAAATGCATGTGGGGGATTCGAAGTGAGGACACCTAGGTCGGGCCACTCACTTGGAAGGGGAGACGACACACAGCCAAGCAATGGCCAACTCCTCATAATCGCCACTTCGTTAGCGATAAAAATTTCAAGTGTGAGCAGTGCATAATACTCATAAGGTAGCATCTTGAGCTTCTTAGTTCCACCACATTTTCCTTAATAATTGGTTCTCAAATCTCAGGTTCTACAAAGATAGTTTCGGTATGGTTGCACAACTCAGACGGGAAAGTGTACAGTGATAAATGCAAAACTTGGAGCAGAGTATTTAGCATTCCAGATAAGTCATCATCATCATCATTGGTGAGTTAATTGCAGTTTATGTCAAATTCAAAACGAAACTGGGTTCAATCAAGCCTTTCGATGCGTTATTAAAGCAAATGTACACTGTAAAATGCAGGTTCCACAGCGCTGGAGAGACGCCTTCCAAGAGCACGCTCACGTGAAGGTTCGAGACCCGTTCGAATGTCGCAGGTCACTTGCTACGTGGCAAGGTATTTACAAAACTAACGTAATAACTCAATGATTTTAGTCGAAGGCATGTCCCATTCCGCCTAGTTGTTCGTTACTGCAATTAAAACCTAACTGAAGGTCACCCTGTCAATACCTACACAATCGTCACTGACATGTCGGTATTCACCCATGTCAACATTACTTTCTTCTATTCAGCCTTGAAGTCGTGCGTGGAATGCACACACGGTCCACGTCCGCCGTAAGTCTGAGTTCATACACACGAATTCGGTATGCACACGGAGCCCCTTGATTCTAGTCTTTTACTATTCGACAAAATCCACAAAATATAGTGTCACGACTTTTCGTGGCTTCAGTGTGCCTGCACAGCCAGAATAGACGTTCAAACCAGAAGAATTCGCACGCACATATGTCACCGCGCTTTTTGCGTAGTTTTTAAAATTCGCTCCTGTATGTCTGTAGGAGAAGATGGCTGTTGGGATAGAGAAGTCAATCTCAACAACCATCAAGGTCACGTGATTGGGCTGACTAGAAGGCGGGGAGGAGTAGGTGGAGGTGGATGTTCACACTTGCGAGTTAGAACAGATCTAAGCTCTGCCGCGATCGAGGTAACGCACAGCAAAGATGGGGCGCTTCTAGTAGGTGGGAACGCAAACCGTCTAACAAGACTAGCTAACTTGAAGCTGAAACATCGGGCAATAAGTTGGTGGTTGCGCATTCCCTCTGACACCACAGCAGCTATTGTTTGCGAAAACGAAAAAAAGTAATTAAAGTGTCATTCCAAATGCAATAAGCTCCACCAATCCCATGTGGCACCTTAATCTCTGCGACCTGTCGCTTCACATCGGGATAAAATATTTAGCATGAGCTAATTGTCTGGACGAGATCAGAAATTCAAGCGATTAGGATCACAGTTGGCTGCAAGCCATCCGATCACAGCACCTAAGACGAAGATGATGACAAACTATTTCTCCTTGATGTTCAACTAACGTTGCAACTTAAATTTAGAAAATAGGTGTGAATAAATTAAAATAGACCTGTACGTTAAGTGAAGAGCGGTAAATCTGCCATTATGAACCAACTCATCGTAATTTCGACAATACCTATAGAGTAATTTGAATTAAATATGGTGCCTAAGAGATTTGCTAAGTGTCCCCCCAAAACATGCGATTACCATCGTAATTTCCCTTGAACCTCGACACGGTTTACTCGTATCGACCATGTGAAACGAAACGATAATGTGGAAAGGGTGAAAGCTATATTCATGCTGCGAAGAATTACCACCCAAGGCGGATTTTCGGCAAGAGTTCCAGATTTAGAGCTGTAAAATGAAGTTTAATGACAGAAAACCAGCTGTAGAAGCGTTATAGGATCCAAAAATTTCCTGGTATTAACGTGTACAACCCTCCGAATCTGTGGTGTGCGTTTGTGGATTAACTGTGGACTGAGTCGGCTGAGCTTTTGAGCTCATGGTAACGTGCCTAACCACTCAATGCCGCTTAATCTTCTAGAGCAACGGCACTCTACTCCGCTGGAGTCTACGACAGAGTTTCTCAGGCTATGCAGGACTCAGGATTTTCCTTTGAAGACCTTGATCTTTCCACAGACCAGCTCCTAGAATTTTCTCACACAATGGACACCATGCTCAAACGGTTCGGAATTAAATTCATCTTTTACAAACCACGACATCCAACATTAGCCAGCTGAACTTTGACACTGCTTTAAACTAGGGTAGTAGCCTAAAAGTTTGAAAGGTGTTACGCATTTTTGTACTGCTTGATCATCCAAGATTGGTAAATACGCAGTATCTTTACTACTTCAGATGCCAGATAAACGATGATGAATGCAAAGCTGAAGATTTCGAACCCTTAAGGACAAAACATGGGCTGTGTTTTCAAATACATTTTCAAGAAGGTGAGCCACCAAGAGTGGAGTTTCATGTGGCTGTGCCAAATGCCTTGAATAGTTGGCCTTTGTTTCAGTTGGTCTGGCTCATTTTCAAATATACTAAGCAATGCACTTAGTACTCACTCACTTTTAATTACAAGAAGGTGGACTACAAGCCTGTGATTTCGCTCTCGAAATCTCAACTCATTTGCCATTGATGATACGTTAGAGAGGTCTTAGATGTGAGTCCTCTTGTTTAACTTCACGACGACAGCATGTGATTTAGGCCAATTTTAGGCTGGGCAACCGAGTAGCCGTACTTACCATCCACGACTTACTAACACGGCTTATTTTAGAGTAAGAAAGTGTGAACTGCAACAGACACAACTGCGAATGTTTGCATGCCCAGTTAGCTAGTTCTGCATGTGCTCTGATGCTCTACTCTTGCTTGCTGATACGTGGATGGTGCAAAAGCCTTCTGAAGTAGCGGGGTAAAAACCGTGATTCGGTTTGCAGTTGCTCCTGGTTTGGACCACGGCACATCAAAGCCAAGTTTTGCGGGTTTTATTGCGTCAGCAATAACGTTTTCACTCCATTCAGAACTGATGACCCTTGAGCTGATTCTCGATCCTGAGGAAGATGAGTACGTTCTGCCGAACGACGGCTTCACCGGATTCCTGGTCCTTCTCAATGCCTCGCATCGGGACCATGGGAGCTTCTTCATCGGAAGTGGATTTCACAATATGGTTCGCATTTCATCAGCGGTAGGTACGAATGTTTGCATTAACAAGTAAATGCACACTTTTGCCATTAAAAGCGACGTCTAACATGCACTTTTTCTTTGCTTTAAGGGATCACCTAATGGCCTTCTATGTGAGTTGCTTCTTGTTGCTTTATTAAGGAGACTAACTGCTGATTGGTAAGGTAGCAAGTAATTGAAGCTAGTCTAAGTGGGTAGCCTGAACTCGACCTCGACACAGACCTCATGCTCCTGGGAGCTCTGAAGCTTCATTTAGCCACCTGATTGCATCTGGTGATCACTAGCATAAACCTGCCTGGCTTCAGCAGACACCACCTTGACATATTTGAGGGATGATGTATCTAAGACTCTAGGCAGAGTGCATATCGTAAGAAACTTTGTAGCGAGTGGAACAAGCAGTACTGACTAGGGGTGCTTTTGCAAGATCTAATGAAGGCAACATTCATTCTTGGAGCGCTTGTCCTGCCTAAAAGTGAAATTTTAACACATCGGTGACAAATACTCATGACTGATTCGCACACCCCTGCTGTCACTTTTTCCCTGCTCTGTAAAAAAACACCAAAAGCTTCCCAGAGAGAGAAATGTTGATGCCCTTCCCTTCTATCTATCACCACTCGTGTCGATCTAGATCTACAATTGTCCCCGTAACAGCGACTCTGGATGTTCTGCCATGATAGGCAAGCCTTGTGAGAGATCTCACACTAAACTCACTTGATACATAGCGAATAAGGCCATTACTACCAATTCACTCATGACAAAATTATAGGAAATATGAATGTAAATTTGCTGTTTGCTTAGTGGGTTGGCTCAACCGAGTAAAAGCACTGGCGAGAGCTCTTCGTTGGAAATAAGAATTTTAGCTCCGTTTCAACAGGTCGTAATGTTAACAAATGTGACAATTAGAACAGTGACCGTAGCGGTCAAGCACGGACACCACAGCGAACGCCAGCTTCGTTTGTCAGGTCGCTGATAAAATATACCTGCCGTTTGGAAGATCAGACAAGACATCCAGCGGCCATCGAAAACGTGTTCAAAAGTGCGTCTCCATGCAGTTTGTCCGCTTGTCACCCTTTTTTTACTTTCTCCATAGGCAGTCCGAACTTACGAGTGGAATCCATCACGCAGACAACGAAATCAGCACTTTATCAAAGCCTTCTACCCTATGGCATTAGGTCTGAAACGAAAGCGGAAGCAGAAAAGGTAGGTTAATCACCCAACTGAACCTTAAATTATAATAGTTCATCAAGTGAGTAGTAGAACTCAACTGACACTGTGAAACCATCTTAGCATCTGTAAGCATGATTACAAAATAACCCGCTTCAGATTTCAGACGCTTTTCCACCCAAAGTGGACAAATTTTGTTTTCGGTGAAGTGTGATGATGGAAATAAAAATTCACGTTTTGCCACGACAGCGCGGCGGCAAACTTCTTACCTTGTTGCCCCTTGCAGAAAAAAAGGGGTTTATTGGGACCACCCGGCTAAGTCCTTTCCCTTTTGCATTTTGTAGCAAAAGGGAAGGCTGATTGAAATGAATTGCCCCATAATGTACGCTAAAATCCTACCTGTCATTGGGTCCTTATCGAGGTGCGGGAATGCGTGAGAGGAGTTATCACGGGCTTGTATGAGATTTGAACAATCAGCGAAAACGCGAAAAGCGTATTGCCGAGTTCAAATTTATTCCTCATTACGTATTTTAATCTCAGTTGGTGTGAAAGGGGGCACTCAGTTCAAATTTATTCAATATTTTACAAAGACATTACTTGCCAATTCGATAAGACAACTTCTTCGACACAGCATTGAGGTGGTGTATGTGGGGAGGTCAGATTTGCTACATTTTGGCTTGATTAACCGTTTTGACTTATTTTGTGCATGCGACTGTAGCAAGAGCGCCAACTATCCAATCCAACGACAAGACCTACCACCTTAAATGGATCATGGTTTAATTCACGCTTCAGGTTGCCCAAAGTAGGAACAGCCACTAGTCGAGTCAAAACCCCATAAGGTCTAGACATATTGACGTTTTCATTGGTGTTCTCACCCCATGTACGACGTCACGACGCTCATGCGAAAAATCGATAAAATGGCACGCATACCCACGAGTGCCACCCCAACACCGGATTTAGTAAACGAACATGCTGACGTTGGTGGTTGGTCTACAAAAATTGACGCTTTCATTTTGACAACTCACAAAGATTCGCCTAGTAAGTGATTTTGCGAAAAAAGTTTCTGTCGATTTATGTAGAACCTCCTTAATTCGCCACTCCTAACAGCCAATTATACTCCAATGCTCTGTCCCACGGTTTTCCTCCATATTTACGAAAATGCGGGTTGATAAATGAAGACATCTACCACTAGCGAAAAATTTGTTCAGAGCGGTAGTTTAATATAGTTGGCCTTTATATCGCTGATTGCTCAACTGCTATACCTGCATACCTGAATAAGCAGAAGTATTAAAAAAAACTAATTTGTGAATTGGACCTTCTAATTGAACTCCTAGGCTTAAAAATTTCATCGGAATACATTATTTCTTGAAATGAAGCTGATATTGGTAATAAATGCCCCTTAAAACTAAACGGGCAGGTTGGTTTATGGATGGTTCAATCGAAGACGCATCGATTTTCAGGAGGAGGTGAGCAGATCGATACAGCAGCGAGCGTTCCTGCGGGCAATGAATCGCACTGCCCTACAAGAGATCGCCAAGCAGGTGCACGAGCTGACCAAGATCAAGGTGGCCCTCGGCTTCGTCTGCGACCTGATCCGCCAAGGCGTGCAGGCTCTGAAGGTGGAGACTGCAATGCTTCCTCAGACGAGCTGCGCCAAGGACCTGCACCGAATCGGCGCCTCCCTCTACGTCCACCTCGTCGACGCCCAGGACAAGTGGGATGCCTGGTTGCACCAGTCGCCGGACTCGCTGCTCATCAACGACAGTCTCACAAGCGCCGACTTGGAGCTGCGGCTGGTGGGTAATTTCTTCTCCGCACAAACCATCGGCGCTCGGCTGCGCTCGCATTTCCGCGAACTCATTCGAAGTGTGAGTTGTGCCACCTGTCAGTGCCTGCCTGTCTCAGCGGGGGAAGAGTTCGTTTGTCATGTTTCCCGAGTCAAATCACACCTGACATGAGACTGCTAGCCTCGATATCACTTGACAGACGTTGAAATAATCATGAGGACTCCTAAACCATGGCAATTTTCTTGCTTCTACTGTTGTGGATTAGGATTGATAGGCTAGAAGTAAGTATGCTAAAACTCACCTAGATATTTGTCGTAATAATAATTATTGCACAGGTCAAGTGGTGTTCTAAAATAGCCCATATTAACTGCTAGTTTAAATGTGAAAATCCAGTTAAAGTTACTTGGAGACATCGATAGAATTTAGTCAGCGGTAGGAGCCTCGGTTTATCACCTTAAATTTTTCGATGTCCCCAGCAGTAAACACGTGGATGGAGCCAGAGGTTTTGAATAAATTTTACTCCAAATGCATAACTTGATCTAAGAAACTGGCTAGTACATTTTTAAAAAAATCTGGGCACGGTAATGAGCCAAAGGAACTTGTAATCCGAAGCAGTTAAACGACCACGTGTGGATTGCGCAAACCAATAGATGATTGATGTAGGCATCATGGGTTCGAAGTCGAATCTCAGTTTCTTTGACCCTTGCAACACAGAGACTAACTGCCCACGATTTTCCGGAAACGATTGTTTAAGGCTGGGATTGAAATTGACTTAAATACCGGAAAAAATATCAGGGAAAAATATCGTCTTGGTGAAATGATCGTTTTATGGTTGACATCACGCTTCCATCGTCGGCTAAATGAAAAGCCTAAACATGGCAAAAAAGACAACTGTCTGTTTTCCTTGTGTTCTTATAAGTGCACCGCTACACGCAGCAGCAGAACGCTCACTTGCTGTACCAGTGGTAAATTTACTGCCCAACAGCCACCTTAAACGCAGAGCATCCAGTTATTCCTTGAGGCCAATTACAGTGCGCTCGGTAGCGCCTCGGTTTAACAGACACATCGGGCAGTAAAGAAAACCTTGTCTACACAAATAAGGATGAATGTGGATGCACAGAATCAGAAGTAACTTGTCATATAAAAAAAAACAAGTTCGGGTACTGGCAGTTATGGTTATAAATTTTGAATTAGACCTCCTTAGACCCTTTACCAGATACTTAATTGTCAAGTAATGATTAAAAAGCAAAGTCCTGAGTACGAGATCTGTAATACTTTTGCTTACATGACGTCTAATGACCTCAAAACGATACAAGTAATCATCCGAAGCTTAACCCACAGCTCTGCAATTTGTGTGATGGGAAACAGGGCTTGAGTATCTTTGAGGACTTACTGACCGGCATGATTTCAAAATTTCGTACAAAGACACCCCTAAGACATCAGTCGTTTTAAATACGGCCCATTTCGGATGCCCTTGACGCTAGTTTTGCTTACTGAATGCATTAGCGTTCTAAACAAAGTGCTTAAAAAGGACCAGTGTCATAACCTTGGTGTGCCTAAGTTAATACGGTTCTTATCTTTCGGCATAATCAAAATCCTTCATTTGGCGTGGACAGTGAGCTTGGGCCTTTAAGTGCCTCAGTCGGTTATCTTGTGGTGCGGGACACGGGCATTCTCAGGTTGACGCTGACTTACTTACGCTTCCAACTCCAAAGTCAGCAGCAGCATCCCTTCGTCAACCAGATACATACTGCGTGATGCCTTGAATGCTGGTTTACCGGTCCAAGCGGTGTAAATTTTAAACTGATATCTTTAGAGTCCGGCGGATTCAATTACACCGATCGTGCATCACGGTGGATGGGTGATGTGTTTACCTCTCAGACAGAATTTAGGGTGCCTTTCGTCCACAATCCACCCTTGTTTCCAAGCAGTTTACGTTGTTTGACACACTTACGATTAAACTTTTGCCATCCAAATGTTTGTGCTCTATGGCAAAACATTTGCTTGCTGGTTTTAAAGTATGTGGGTTTAGAAACACGTAGAAGCCTGGGTTGCGTGGTATCCTGTAAAATATTAATCCAATGTCATTTCGACTGCAATAGCTCCTTGAAGTTCATCCGCCGAGGGCAGCAAGCCTGGTTGCCGTAAGCTACAATTCCTCGTCAAGCCGAGAGCTGTTCCAGCCAATGCCCACAGCCAGACTCATGGCGGCAGCCAATGAAACAGGCTGCCGTCTGGTTCAGACTGTGTACAGAGCAAGAACTTCGATTTTGGGCGAGCGAATTTCCTCAATCGTCACGCTCATCGATCGTATGAACACCGAACTTCACAAGCTGACGGCCGAAAATCGTGAAACAAGGGCTAAGTATGCTCTCTCACAGTCCACTCGGCACAGACTGCCCCTCTCAAAGTGAGTGCTGTACTGTTTTATGACCACAGTCGTCCGGCAAGAGCTTAGAGCTTAAGCGCGAGTCACCAGTGGGCAGTGATTGAGGAGGAGAACAGCCAAAGTGGCATGACTAGGCCATCCCCAACTCCCTTCCCATCCTTTCATGGGGAAAGATACCCAAGTCATCGACACTATGGTCGTCAAAGCCATCTACCACAGTTACGGAGCGCTGGTTTAACAGAGTTGGCAGTAAAAACGTCATGTTGCATTTTCCGGTAACTTAAAACAGTTGTTGATTTTGGAGGATGGCAAAAAGTTCTGCCGATTTTCAGAAACGTGAACTATTGGCCTTGCCGATGCTTCTCTTTGAACCGATTATTAACTGACTGCAGTGTAAATGCGTCTTGAGTCGAAATAACCGCAACAAGTTTGTTGAAGTTAGTTTGCGCACACGTTTGATAGTGAAAATAGGAAATGAGAAGTTACAGGAGGTTGCTGGAATTGTCGGAACCACAGAAATATTATTAAAGACGTTGTTTTGGATCATCTCCCTGTTTTCTCAACGATTGAAAGGCGGTTTATTCCATTTAAAAATAGTCATATGAATCTAGTAGATTAATTTTAATCTGAGCAAACTTCAGGCATTTGTTTGTATTTTCTTAGGCTTTTTCATTAAAATAATCCAGGGATTACCACTTAAAAGGTTGCCGAGAAACTAAGTGCTGACAATTTTTATTACATTCCACCATTTAAGGCAAATATGACACACCTCGAAACACGATTTATGGGTCCCACAGGTTATTGACGGAACAGAACTAACAGAGCTGATTTCCCACAGTCATTTGTCTTCTCGCCTGTCAACAAAATGAACCTTTTTTGGATAAAGTCATAACTAAAGAAGAAAAATTGACTCTGGAGGGCAGAATCTTTGGCAAAGGCTTAATTGCCACATGCATCGAAAGTGATGCTGTGTGTCTGGTGGTGGGATTGAAGAGGACTGCCCGTCACGCGCTTTTTGGACTTGGAGAAGACCTGCGAGCAAGTCATCCGAATTCAATGCTAAAATTCAAGCAAAACGGCCAATCAAGAGAAGGCAGCCACTGCCAAAAAACGTAGGGAACTAACGTGACAAACCCCTCCTGCAGCCGCCATGTTCCCTCGACCTAGACCCCTTTAGAGGTTTGTCTGTTACGTTTTCTGCAATTTTTCGATCGCCGAAAACAACAGAATCTATGGTAGAAGTTTAATTTTTTATTACGACTTTTTTTGACGAAAACCCATACGTTTCAAAACCTGTTAAGGTTAGAACGCAGTTATGGGAAATTTTCCATGAAATTGTGTCGCGTTTAAAATAGGACGTGAATTTTTGCATTCACCCATTGAATTTTAAAAAAATGTATATTCTGAAAATTAAAAAACTACATTCAATGCAACGTGATGAAAGCTATTTAAGTTGACTACAAATGGGACGCAAGACGGTGGATTTTGATTTCGAGGGGCAAATATCAGTGATTTCGATTAAATGTCTTTCTTTGATTTTTGAATATGCGATTTAGGAAATAACTCCCAATCAGACAACAACAACAACGACAGCAGCCAATATTTGAATGAAGTACTTTGCTGGAAAATAGTTTATTCTTAACATGTACGGTGTGGTTGTTGCGGCTATAATTACTCGATTGTTATTTTCAGTTCTGTTCCAGTTACTCAAGGTGTTGGTTTTATAAAACCGGACACAGTTTATAACCAATTTTAATTTAAGAATTTGTGTTCACACCCTGCAAAAGTCCCATGTCAGTAGAGGCAAAAACTAATTCAATGTGTTGTGGGCCCCAGCATGTGGCCTTGAACCACGCCGGGGCCACTGGGTTAACCCCTGGCCCGATTACGCTTCCTCGCTACCCGCGATCAAGAAAATGACCGGAGAGGGCGTGGACACAAACGTTGGCGTTGGTGTCGTGTCTTGGTTGGCGTTTGTGGCTTAAATGTGCGAGTCATAGATGAGCTAACATCGAGACCTAGGTGTGAGAATAATCCAAGATAAATATTGGTGCAAATGAGGGGGGCATTGAGAATCCGTGCGGCTGCCACCATGCTGCGAGAAGGGGGACCCTCGGTAGGAGGCTGGGGTGATCGGGTTAAGGAGTGTCAAATCAACGTGATTCACAACAAGTGAAATGCTCTCAGGAATAGCAGTTCTTCGCTTCTTCAAAGCATTTATTGTTCGGAGGTTTGTGACTAAAAGATGAGCTGAAATCATTTCTCGAAAGCAGATGCGATAAAATGTTATTTGAAATTAAAACTTAAACCCAAGGCATAGGTCTTCAAGGGAAACTGGGCTGAATTAGCTCAGCGGACTATATTAGACCAATGACCATATCCGAATAAGAACAAATGACGTTTTTTTCTATGAGGAAATGTGGGAGGAATCAGCTACTTTATCCAATGAAATTATACCTGAAATTGCAGTCTATATGATGGAGTTGCAGAAGCTTGACAAACTCAATTTCATCTTATTGCAATATTTAATTAAGATTGTACAAAACTAAATATTACAAATACGAAATTTTGAGGCTTGTCTGGTCCATTTTCCACCACCAGTCTCGTTCAACGGACCTACCGCTGGGTGATTGCCATTGATTTTGGACCTGGTAGGTTTTCGTTGACCGAAAAATGCTTTGAAAACGAAACTCTGGTCGAAGTGGTCACTCAAACTTTGGTTACTTTTTACTAACAGAGTATTAGGCAATCAGGGTGGAACCTTTACCCTAAATGGGAGCATCTTTGTTGCCGGTGCACATTGTCAATTGGGCCAGTGATTAAATTTTGTCTTAACTGCGCCAATTTTGGGAATAAACGCCAACCTTGGATTAGATCTGGCCGGTGTCCGACTGACGTTGGTTCTGACTTTACCTAGGAAATTGGCACTTTAATCGATAGTAATGTAACTCGGGGTTGTCGCATCTGCTTCCACCCGGTGTCATTTGTCAAGACAAACACTGCCCCGTGTCACTCTTCTTCCGATTGCTAATGACTGCTCCTGCTGAGGTAGCATTTCACTTACCCGGGGAGGGGGTGGGTCGAACCTACACTGCAAACCATTGTTGGTGAGATCTGGAGGGAAAGGCTCAATTATATTGCATTTCCGCACGTGGTCAGGGCATTAAGTGTGCTTCATCTTTGTAACTGAATTTGCTTTGTTTAAAACACACATTAAGATTAATTGTTTGCCATTTTCACAGGTCGATCATGCGCTGGGTGAGAGGTCACTGGCGAACCTAGTTGGTCAGACTGTCTCGTTGAAGCTTCGTGATCCGATACTACACGTTTTACATGAAAGTATTTAAAACAGGAAAAAGTAATCCCCTGGGGCTTAAATCTACAGACTATTTTTAAGTGTAGCAATACTGTTTGCTACATTCTGTTCACGGATTGCAACAATTCTTCTTCTTCATGCTATTTATTACTAAAATCTCGCAAAGGCTCTATCCAGAATCATGTATTGATCAACGTGACAGTAGATGATTTCTGAAAGATTGAGATCGATTTTTCTTAATTTTCTGAAGCAATTTGAAGCAATTTGTGATGTTACCCAAAAACAATGACAATTACGCATTCACATTCCACCTGACATTAAAGGTTTTGACCTTCTAGATGCGTCACAAATAACAATCTACTCGAAATTCTAGTTTTACCAGTTTCGATACATGCAGTGACCACAGAATTGCATTCCTTAAAAACTGCTTCAATTACCGGGGTGTGACTAAATTTACATCCTCACAGGAGCTTAACGATTCACAAACCACAGATGCGTGCGTTGGTTCATCAAATTAAGTGGACTGCCGGAGTGGATTTGTGATTTGTTGACTTTCGAATTGCTCTCTGAAAGCTCTTGCCAATCCCGTAATTTCCACTGTTCTGTGCAAATCGATTCGAAGATGGGCTATTTGTAGTCCGATTTGATTAATTGTTTTACCAATGGGCTGGACCAGTAGTTTTTCACTTTAAGCGGCTACCTTTAGTCACTATACCCGTGGGCTCACACCACCAAATCCCATAGCACTATCGACCGGACGTAACAGCGCTAGCTGGAATTTATCATTTACCCGGCTTTCTCTATTGATTTTTTTCCAATTTCTAGATACGTAACAGCGTCAATATCGGTTAAAGAGAATCTGCATCCAACTTTGTGTTACAGTCAGCAAGTGCAGGCGGTACATCGATTTGGTAAGCAATAAGTGACTGAAACCGGTTACGTTAGTGCGCTTCCTATTCAAGATATGGCATTCTAGAATCGCAGATATCAAATGTTGTTGTGTTTTGTAAATGATAAACTAAAATTTTCGAAAAGTCATGGAGTCAGCCAAGTGCTTGGAAGCCTGAGAGTAGCAATTATTTGAGAGCAGAAATGTTCCATCCACGCAGATCCCTATTTCTAAATGAACCTACTCAACGGAACAAAGTCTAACTGCTGACGTTAAATTTTAGCTTAGAGTAGCAAATGGAAAACTCACCTCTCTTCGGCTCCTTATGTATTACTTTTTATTGTTTTAAAAACCACATTTAATCAATAGCCCCTACTTAATCCTCCCCACTCACCTTAGATCACCTTATCGGAATAGTGTCTGGCGCACTGAGTCTCTGGATAACGCTCATTCTACTTATCGAGCTGCACAGGAAGAATATTCACTGCCAGAGGCGAAACCACCTCCAAATGAGGCGACTCTCCATCGGCGTTCGTGACGAAGCCCACGCTGCGCTCGAAAACAACGAGATTCCTCTCCCAGACGAGCGGTACAGACGATGCTGCACAGCGGGAAAGGCGGGTGTTCAGCCTAGTTTGATCCGCTTTGAGGCAAGAGGTATGCTGGGCTCGTGGTTAAGGCTGTGACTTATGCCTGTAGAGGAATGACACCCACGCTGTTTTCTATCATCGTGAAAACCAATTTGAAAGAGTAAAGCCACGAGGTGAGCAAGTGCTCACCAGCATTTCAGTTGGTGGCTCGGAAAAAACAATCTCGTGTTCACTTGTCAGCGCCTCATTTCTCCATTCCCCGTGTTTAGTGGATGACAAGGTTGTTGATTTACTTGAAATTAGTTTGAAACACCGTTAGATTAAATGATTTGTACGATGCCCTGATAGGTGCATCTCTGGTAATTATGGAGACTGACGCTGCTTAATCCACCACTGCACGAAAACGGGAGCCACACGCGGCTTGGTGCGATCCACGATAACCAAAAGTCTGCATAACCAGTGTCCCAGGTGACCTTGTTCAGAATAAAAGCGGCCTTTCAGGTCTAGACTAATGCCTTTCGGGGTCACATATTATGACTACTTGAAGGAGAAGGATACTGACAAGTAGGTGTAAAAGCGTGAGATAAACTTGAAAGCAATGTAGTCTTCTTAAATAAAAATTCACTAACAATTTCCTAATCAGTCCACAATTTCTGATTAAATCACAGCTCTTGAAAGACGCTTTCAGAAGTTTCAAAAAGTATGGACTTTTTTCATTTTACTAAGAAAAATTACTGGTTGCAAAGTTCAAACACGATTTTTAGCCAGTTCTCAAAAGATACCTTCAACTATCTAAAGTTTTTACCCGAGAAAAAGTAATTGGATCTGCCAATCACGGAAACAAGCTGGAAGCGTGTCGTGTAAAAGTCAGAAGGAGATGGTGGTGTGTGCACTCGACTAAATACTGGACATCTAAATCACAAGTCAAGTCACTCTTTTCCTAAGCAGTGTCCGCTCCTTGACCCAACGGTCCCGTCAGAGAATCCACGTTCAACTTTGAGTTGTTGCTTGAGTTAACCATGAAAAATCAACTAAACATGTCATCTGTGAGCTCGTCATTGTGCCTGAGTTATCAGCCACACTTCCGGGGCGTGACAATGGCAGTTTGTTTTTTCCGGTGACAATTTCTTTGCGTGCACACCACACAAATCAGGCCATCTTAATTCATTCGAAAGGCAGTTGAATTAATAGACGCGTTCAACCCGTAGTGCGATATTCACGTTCAGTGTGTAGGCAATACTTGTGATTTAAGTAGACCTCTAATTGGGATTTCGGGACAAGCTAAAATTGCCTGCCTTTGGGGCACCACGAAGAGTCAAACTTCACCTCATTGCCGTGTTGTTTTGCGTAGCCACATAACAGCCAATCACGATGCTTGAAGAGCTGTGGACCAAAAAGCCATCCTTGCTGCAACTTAAGACCACCTGTTTGAGTTTAGTATTAAAGCTGTTCTGGTATTTAAGTCCTACCTTATCTTCCACACTCCCTTACATATGGAAGTGGGCATAGAATAATCTGGATTGTGTGTGGACAGATTCGAGTCACATTACGGTGTCTAACTTTACAGGTATTTCGGAAGCCGTCTGTAAACCGAAAGAGCGAAGAACAACTTTCTTCAAATCTCCTGTAGTCTTGTAGATTGTCAATTATGGCTAAGATGTGATCATTTTTTTTGACTGCTGACAGGATCTTACACAGGCGAATTTTGTGCACCCACGCTAGAGACGACAGAGCTGTGGCCCATCGTCGTGTCACCACCACCTCCGCCACCGCCAGACAGTACAACGGAGCCGACTTTGACCGCCCAGACAAGGCCCCCCACCTTGCGCGCCCACCAGGAGAGGAGTAGGAGGGGGAGGGGAAATGGGCCAAGTGCACTGCTTGAACCGTCGTCTTCTACACAGACGGTCATTTTAGATGGTTTTCAGAACCGATTTTGATTGCCTGGCACGAGAACGTATATTTGGCCTCGGCCACCACACACCTGCATTGGTTTTTAGTAATTTGGCAAAGAGGCTTTTGCAGTTGGCAGAAATGTCAGAGAAGTACAATTCCATTTGAATATTACCTTTAAAAATTGCTTCTATTTTAAAAATTAACTCTGTTTAAACGACGTGTGTTGCCTTTTTAATCAATCATGTACGATCAACAATGCGTCATATCGAGTCTGTAAAGTAGTTTTACAAATTACCCACCTTAATCTGGACAGTCATCTAATTACTGCCGTCGAAACGGCCAATATTTTTCTGAGCAGTTCGTCACTGTCGTTGTCCGTAATCTCCTGCACTTGGGCTGCAAATTCAAGGGTCATGTCAGCGGTAATGCCTCATGAATTTAAGTCAGAATGCACTCGTGGTATTCCAACTAGCTCACATCAATTATGACCTTGTGGATAATCGACAGGTTAAGTTTTCTGAATTCCGCGATGTCCGTTCAACTCTATGCAGCACATCGTATACTTATCCATCTTCATCCGTTTTGCCGAATTGAACACCTGGAATAGATCGTTTACGGGCAGCAATCATTTAGCCTGAAAACGGTGAGCCTACTGAAAACATGCCTATCGTCGAGCAAGCCCAGCAAATGCCCACAAATCCCCAAAATGTGTCTAGAACAGACACATTTTGGGATCCTCTTGAATCCTAAACAACAGCCCTAACATAGATTGTCTGCAGATAATGCCTACATTAACTACAGAGCTGCACGCCACCGAAAACAATACCATTTTACTTGGGAAAATAGTTAACTACCAAGTAAGGTATCGCTCATTCGCGAGTGGTTGTCCTCACGTTTTTCATCCTAACAACTTCTTATCCATGTTCCTGTCTGCAAAGTAGCTTTCCGCTTCAGTTTTTTGAAAGCAGAACAAAGAATCCCGGATCCAGGTGGGACAGGAACTTATTGCTTTAAGAAGAAAGCAGAATTTGGCATGACATCTGCATGTTTTTGCGAATATGGCTAACTTAAACGATTTAACTCTCATGAAATGGGAAAAATACCTCAGTAAGCGTGTTTTGACGCATTTAGGAAGGTACGCTTTTACTAGTTCAAGCAGCATTGCAAAAATCCGTCTTGTGGAGCTGTGAAATGCGGCCAGGAATGCCGTCAGGTGGAGGCGGTCTGTCTACCTCACACCCAGTCCATAACCTCCTATTGGGAATTTGTGGGTCGGTGCGGGCACCTCTGATGGGTAGTTTTGTATTACGCTTAAAGCTTGCCGTCAACTTCGATTTAATCATCCAACAAACGCCTTGGTAATGTATTCCACCTTTTTTTCATTAATAAAATTACTCGATTCAATACAATGGGTTACTTATATCACAGAATTTAGAACCGAAGTAATTTGTCCTGGTTGTAATGTCAAACCTGCTTTATTTAGACGTGGGTTTATCAACTTACCTCAAATTAGTGTGCCAATAAGGGATTTTAACAAACAACCTAATCACATTTTGCCAAATTCTATACTGATTTTATCAAAAACAACTGCAATTCGTAGATACGTGTGCTTTTAAGGGCAAACAACGCCTTAGGGAAAGTTATTGCACTTGATTTGTTTTTATAATCCGATGAAACTTCAAACTGAAAAACAACCGTTTAGAATTGACTAAAAGTAGTACTCCGGTATCAGTAGAGTCTCCCGTCAATCTTATCCAACATAAATTCCTGGCCATCATTCGCAGAGAGTCCTCTGCGTTGCCTGTAATCACCGCCAGATCAGCCACGACTTAACTCACCTGCGTTATAGCATGACAAGGCGTACTCCATTAAAAGCCTTGCTATGGGTTGTTTTAAAAAAGCGTGTAAAACTGACATTGCGTTATTGGGTTAGTGCGCATGCAACTAAAATCACTCGATTCTTCAAAGAATCAAAACGCTTCCAAATTTTTGTTATTAAGATTCTATGCTGTCATAATTAGAGCTCAGGCTCCAGATAACTTAATTTGGCAGTAAGTGTTTCATCCACTGCCCTATATTTTCAGAGTTCCAACTTTTCCGCTGCTTTGATTGGTTATCGTGGTTATTTAATCATCTCACACTTATATTAGCCTTGCCAAAATATGGCACTACGCGCTTTTAACAGGTAATTTTCAAGTCACTTCAGAAGTTCCTGTAAGGAGAGGACTGATTACCGAAGCTGCATACCTTCATGAAAGCTTTGCAAACAGCTCATGGTCGTACGATCGGAAGCAGTCAAAAAGCAGTGGTAAAGCGGATCGCAGTCTACTGAATTTGTTGTGAATCGTGTTGATTCACAGCATGATGGTAGCCACGCGGATCCTCAATTCTCCTCTCATTAGTGCGAATGAGTATCCTGGATCATCCTCATACCTAGATCCTGATGCCAGCGCATTTATAACTCACACATCTGAGTTATAAATACACACGCGCAAACGCTGCACATTGCTTAACGACACCAGCGTGGTTGAGCTCTGAGGTAAACGGTTATGTCCACGTGGTTCAAGAATACATTCTGGTGCCCACAACAAATGGTGACCTCGACGTGATAAAAGGTTCTCCGAATTCCACAACAAATTATTCGACGCAATGCATCAATGCCTCCAGTATGTCACGTCAAACAGCAAGAAATTGTCAGCCAAGTGTAGTCGTCTTTTTTTTACGTGAAGACGTGTTAAATGTTGACTTTCGACGTGCGTAAATAGTTTGAAGCGAATTAGCTGATCGAACTGCCGTCTGCGTTTGATCGGCGAATACATAAGCCCCACTTCACGGACACTTCACCGTTTCTTGAATGTGGGGGCCGGTACAGCGGTGTAAAGGGGACGTGTTGACGCTGCTCCACGATGGACGGTGTGGAGGTAACTGATTATGCGAGTGTTGTCTGCGCCTACACAATCCCACATGAACCTCGATCTGCCGTTCGATCTGTACACTGAGTTTTTCTAGTCAAATAAGACTGCACACCTGCAGATGAACTCAGGCTTGGCACTTCGTTTGCCTGTTTGCGGTGGTTTACGTGGTGTCCGACCTGTTTTAGTACAATGGGGACGCAAGCTGCCTGTGGTTCTTTGCGCATTCATTTGAGAAGGAGCATAAGTTGTGTATTCCCAAGTAAAGCAAATCTAACATCGAACTTTTAAACAACAATCCTTTAATGGTTTGAATGCAAATGGTGCTGCAGCAACAAAGCACTACTTTAGCGTTGGTAACACACGTAGCTGTCTTTACGACTTCTCTGCATCCTATGCAATTAAAACTATGTTTGAGGACTTCTACAGTTGAATTGATAAAATTAGTCAATTATGTGAGCATTTGAGGGCAGTTTCTCTGTAGATTTGACAATTGTGTTGCAGCTTAGGGTGGTCATAAGTCATTTGAGCTGCGCCGTTCAAAATAAATTAATCGGCCCGTAGAAACAGCCAAAGCGCCAATAACAGAAATGACTAGTAATTTCCTTTGTTCTTGGGAACTCAACGAGGAATGAAAAAAATGTTGTTCAAAGCGACGTTTCGCCTGTCGTGAATTAATTATAGCCGCCTTTTACTCCCGTCCTCATTGATGTTCAACTGGCGGTTTCGCTGCGAGGTTTGCGGCTTCGCCTGTTGTACTAAAGGGCTTGATATTGGCCGATGAGGGCTAGCGCATCTGACCGCTGTGTGTTCCTGAGTGGCCACCAGGGCTTTCGTTTAATGGCAACTTACAGGCCAATGTAAATAGGACAGCACAAGGTGCAATAAGGGAAACCAGCCCATGGAAACTAACCAGTAGCAATTTTAACGAGCGAAAATTCTAACTGAAGAAAAACACTTTAAAATTGAGGTAAATGTGGACGAAACCGTGGCTAAAGTTGCTGGCAGTTTTGTCTAAGTTGGGGAAAGGGTGGAGGCAATTTGTCTCAAAACAGTACCGACTCTAAATAATTTTAAATGAGGCTTCTGTCATTTTCATTATCTTCTTTTAGTATATTCTGATCTATGGATGATGACATGTCGTGTTTAGTCAGGCACCCGAGTAGTTTTTTTTCGTGAGGCATAACAAATAAAGCCTTGGTTTCCATTTCAGGATGAATTTCGATTAAACTTTCTGCTAACTGTCATACATTAGGTTTCGGATGGACTTCGTAAGAGCTTCCAAGAATTTGTTTGTGCGACTCGATTACATACGTACGTTTTACTGATGGTTACCTTTTTTCGCCAATGTCTTTCTTTTCCTTCAATTTTTCCGTGTTGCAATCGACATGTGCCTGAGGGTAGCTCTTTAGGTCTGATTTTGACTCATATTCAAATAAAGTAGTCGAAGTGAATATTGTTGAAAGTTCAACTTCAGCTTAGAAGTTTGTGTTCTCAAAGTTTATAAGAACTGAAAGGGCACAAACTATTCAAGGACCTTGGCTGCAATTAGATGTCAGTTCGATTAATCGATCAGCCAGAAGACACTCATAAACAAGCATAAGTCCTGCATTGAGGACCAGGTGAGCTAAAGGGACTCGCAATTTCGGTGTAATCTGGCTCCGCTGCTTTCGGTTCTGAGACGTCGCATTGCAGGTCATTGAAACGCATGTTACATTTGGGGCCAATTTCGGTGGTATGAGGATGAGGTATCTGCTGGCACTACTCTCCACAAACTGCGTAGTGTTTTGGCACAAAACGTAGATCGGAAATAAGAATGTTGTTTGAGGATGGTCGAATAACTGCAAGAAGATAAATGGAGTGGGTAGAACGCGTTTAACGCTGTTTCTCGATAAACAGGCTGCAGACACCATTCCTTAAATGTATTATTTTGTCAAAATTGGTAAACACAATTTGCATAAAAGTCAACTTGCTGCAGAGCATAAAGGAACCTGCTGAGTCACCATAGCATTTTGATTTCTATGGACTAAAGAAAACCATAATATTTTGACTCGAGGGCATTTGGAGCCCCTAGCCGTAATTTTACATGTTTACCTTTTCATCTCTTTGTGACTTGCAGAGCCCTCACTTTATTCATACGAACTTAATGTTATTTAAACGGGGATCAAGTAGTCCCAATCGTTACTGTGCCTTGCGACCAACTGTTTCTACTCAAAAGTTTCAGTAGACTCTAGGTTTGTGGTGGACAGTCAGCCACGTTGCATGTGTGATGCGTGTACCATGGCTCAAGTGTACCAATGACTCCCCTTCTGTTATTGGCTTCTGCTAGCAATCGTCTGTTACGTATGCGTACTCATGCGCACACAAAGGCGCATGACTGGTTTCACACTAATAAACGGTCGTGTTCTCTGTCGCCTCTTCCCGCCCCCCAATAATCTAGGATTGTAACGGGCTGTTAACTAGAGGGTTGTAAGCTAGTGCCAACTAACCTACTACAGGTTTTCTCATGAAGCTGTTCTACTTATGGCTTACATCAAGCGTTAAACTTTCTCTTAGTTAAATTAACGTATCTTTTATTGACGAAAACGTTTGGCTAATGCAATTCTTAGAAAGCAGCAAATGACATGACAGTTGCTTCACAATGGGTAGGGCAGATGCATCAAAAAACTTCTGAAGGCTTGGTGAAAAGGGGTCTTTCCCAGTATTTTAGATTGCCTTGACCGTTCTGTGGATTTGGAAAGCAAAAGTTTTACTTAAAGGAGATCCTGAGAGTTAAATTGTTTCTAGCCTGCAAGTGAACTAGAATGCAAAGTTATTTGTCATCCGCGTGTTTAACCTCGCATAAAAAAATATTTTGAATTAAAATACCAACAGTAATTTGCACCACGTTATTGCCTTAAAATATACTGACCAGTCATCACTATGACCATTACTGGAGGAGGAAATGTAGTTGGATAAGGATGCAAATACTTGATAACTTGTATCGAAACTAATCAAGTTAGCATCATAAACCATAATGTCATACCTGTACAGTTCAGCATGTTTCCAGCTGCGAAAGAAATATATTCAGTCAATAAAATAATTTATTTAACAGCTCAAAAATTATTTATTTTAGTAGGGAATAATAATGTTGTCATCTTTTACTTTTTCCATCATCAGGAACCAATGAGTAAGGCCTGCTTGGTAATAATATACATATCTGTTTGCTTTGGGGGCTGGTGAACACGTAACCACAAATATTAATTAGATGATAAGCTAATGAGTTGCGGCAGAACATTGCAACAAGCTAAAGAAATTTTAGGCGCGTTAATTGAGAGGACTGCAGTCCTGATAACTTTTTTATGGAGTGGCACTTTATTGAATGACTTTTAAATTATTTAAATGAATAGTCCCTGACAGTTTTATGTCAGTCAGGCCTGATTTATCCAGGACAGCTCTCAGCATTTAAAAACATCTGGAACTTAAATAAATTAGTTCAAGCATTAACTCAAATACCATTATACATGCAACTCCCTATTTCGCTCTTTAGACTCGCGGTTTACACAAACGTTTAAGTGTACACTCATTTTAAGCAGAAAAATTAATTTTAAAACACTTTGGATCCACAATATCCACGAATTTAGTCTCCATCAACATGTTAATGTCGCTGCAACTTCAAGGTCATCAAAACGCACAGGATTGGCTACCTTCGTGTACGAAGTGTCCGTGTGAGCTGTTGATAATTTTAACGGCGATTTTGCGTATTTTTTTTCTTTAGAATGCATAAATTTCCGTGCATACCTTGACGGCCTGTTTTTGCTTTCTAAAATAATTTTGGGAAAACCTCTGCCTTTCGATTAAAATCCCACCGACAATTTCCCATCAAGTAAAACCTGTCCAGTGTTCATCTCTGCAATTTTGTTATTTTTACCCTTACTAAATAACCATTTTGACCGATTCTGTCAGTATATGCCAGATGACTATATTTACTTTAACTGATTTTATTTTCTACTCTTATAAGTCTTTACTTTAAAGTAATTTTTGCCATTTTGTATCCAATAATTCTGCCAAATGTTCATTTCTGTTAATATTTCTTTAGGCGTTCTGTGTCGAAGGTTCAGATCATAAATTTTCACTTGTATAGCTATACTGTTTAATTTATTGTAATCTGACCATTCAGCGCATTTTCCTCCTTACATTAGTTTGCAGATTGAATGCCATACTGGTTTTGCAGCTCATTTTTTTTTATAGAAATCACAATCTTTGTGTGTCTCTTTGAATCTAGTAAGCCCTGTATTGGTTGTTCCACTTCTAGTTTTAGGAATCCATAACACTTTGCTCGTGCAAATATTTTGATGCCCTAGAACGGGATGCCGCCATCACAACAAAAACCCGTTTCCCGTGTCGCAAAAACCCTCGCTAGTACTGAATTCATTGCCAAGCTCTCTTCGCCATGGGTATGCGAACTTCGCCAGGATTCTATGAAGGCTTTTTGTCATCTGGCCAACCGTTTAATCCGGCAGTTGGATGTGGATATTGCCATCTATTCGTTTTTACCGGAATCGCAATTTACCGATGCATTTGTTGACTCAAGGAGGCAGCAAGACACAACTGAGCCTCCGGTAAGTACCACTGAGATATCTTTCATACCCCACTAGATTGATATATTTTGTTTCGTTATAAAATATCATAAACTAGCCACTCGAGATTCTTTAAATAAAATTTTTAATCATGCTCCTACAGACCTACTACTTAGTGAATTAAAAATCTCAAATCATAGTCGTGTTTTTTGTTGCTGATTACCTTCAGAAACAGAGGTTTTTATCTCAATTATCCCTTAGCCAGGAATTAATTCAATCTAACAGCATTAGTCTTTACTGTTATTCACCAATGCTAATTAATATCCTTTTGACTTTTACTCTGTTTACACGGAAATAATCTTAACATGAAATATCATTTTATTCAGTGTTTTTGTTATTCACCAAACGTCTGTAGAACAAACTGGTTATCAAGTCTACCTTCCTGCGTAAATGACTAAATGGATTATTCAATCTTATGTACTGGTGAATATTCGCTAATGGAAGCTCTTTTCGTAGAAATGCGTTTTTGCTTAAGCATTCACCGTTGTTCTTAATTTCGATTTGTTTTCTCAGAAAAGAATCACCGATTCGGCGACGGTTATCTGCATTGACAACTTGTGGCAATGGGATCCTGTTAGTGCTGTTGCGCCATACCTTCGTTCTGCAAGCATCATGGATCAGATTCTAACGCGTTTACCATGCTCTGAGCAGGGACACACGCTCGTCGATTGGTGCAAGCTAAGGTACTGCATGCATCATCTCATTTGTGCCCATGTTTTAGTGGAAGGAAAAATTTCCCAAGTTTGAAAACCAATCTCGCTATGTGCACATCAGACGCCGGTCGCCAGTTACTAGAGGATTTGTTTTTGTGCCAGAAGCAGGTCGTAAGTCATCAGCACGTTGTAAAAGCTGTAATTCGGGTGCTCAACTTTCACGCCAGGCTCTTTTTTCAACTTTAAGGAGGAAGTGAAGCTAATCCAAATGGCGCTGTTAGACGTCGCCTTCACCTTGAATGCTCCTAATGCTGATAAATTAGTGAAAAGCGCCGAGCCGCTCCAAGCAATTCCCGCTGCTGTTTTCAGGTCTGTCTTGAATGTATATTATGCTCGATGTCATTTTGTTATTATTGAAATAACCTATGTGGGTACCTGCATAGCAGTAAACACGTGTAGTGTACTTTTAGTAATCCTTTTTTTAGAAAAATGCTGCTAAATGACGGTCTGATTGCGTTTACCTAGCTAGCCTTCTATCACAAATGAGTAATCTCTTGATATGCTTTTTCTGATTTTCGAGTTTTGCTTCCTGTTTCCTGCTAGAGAACCGTCAGCTCTGAAGACGTTGGACACATCACATCATCACGAACCGTTCGACTTTGATTTTCATGCACCTCGCTACTGGGGGGTTAAGGAAAGGGTTCCAACAAAACCACTAGTAAAACGAGTTGCACATTGTTTAGCTTGATTGAAATCCACCTGTAGACTGTTTGTTTGAGGAGTTACGGCATGTTGAAGTGGCGCTGTCGAACCAAACCGTTGAGAGGCTACTTTTGACACCTATGTGGGCTCCTCAGCTTACCTTTTTATTCGCCGCATCACTGTCGCTTGCTCGTCTTTCTGAATCGTACCGTTCTGAGTGTAGTAGGAGAGCGCTAAACGGCTGCCTGAAATCAATTCTGCGTGTTTTAACCGAAGTTTGGGATAGTTCAAGAGGTTGCGTTCTCCAAATTTCTGCTTGAATCTTTCCGGGAAAAGGCGTCACTTCTTGACCTTGTTACTCCATTGTTTCGTGCCCCTGACACAGGTGAAAAGTTTTTTTCGAATCAATTTATTCCTACACTTGGCAGTTTTCAGTGACATCGTGTTTATCAGGTGTACTTTCTTATCTTCTAGTACACTGTGTGAAACTAAACAATACGACTACCTTCCGGTTGTGGAGTTAGGTCTGGCGGCCGCGGAAGCCGCCGATATCTCAAAGGCCGAAGATGCTTTAATAGAGAGTCGGCAGCCACTGTCTTCCACTGGAAATCGGACCAATATCGATCACCTTCTGCGCAAATACGAGAACGCCATAATGCTGGCTCACTCTGAGGACGCCTCTGTAGCCTCGCTAACCGATGATGACGCTCTGCAAAACTGCCGGCCCATACTCCTCAATGCCATCAAGGACGCCTAGTAATTGCTTTTTCTCACCCAAATGGTATTTTTTACCGAGTTCCAACTCTTGACTTGTGCGAGGGTTCAGCTGATCTCTCGACGCTTTTCGTGTAACCTCAGTCGATGCATCTTTAGCCACGCGAACCCGCTCCCTTACGTGTCACGTGGTAACGAGGCTTCTAAATTTGGAAGGTAATCTTTGTCAGTGTAAGGTTCATCGGACATTCATACATGCCGGCTGTAGTCCTGGCTTGCAGTGAAACCGTCACCAGTGCATGTTCAAACGCTCCGGTGAACACAACGACTGTGAAAGAGCCGATGGGCGTCGAAGAAGTCCCATTAGAACACGATAGTTAAACATTGTGGTGTGTTTTTGTCCACCGTTGGTGTGCACTAAAAGGCGTCACTGTTCACCTCACGCATCCTCCTCCTCCCCCCTCCCCCCAGCCAACTGACCAATCCGGATGAAGTACTGCTCCTGCTTATCCGCCTTGTTGGACTACTGCCGTCTCGTGGCTGTAATCCGAGTGTGAAACCGAACGCCCAGCTGATTGAAGCCATCGATGTAGGTTCCTTGTTTTCACTACCAAATGCGAAAAAAAACGAACCCCGCTCGTTTCTTCCCAGGGCATCTTCGAAGCTGGCCTGTCCTCGCCCGCCTCCAAGGGCACTTCGACCGGTGAGTCGCCCGCTTCTGACGGATGCTTCAGCAGAGTTCAACCACTGACTGCTTAAATTTGTTTTATTAGAAAGGTTCTTCAACAACTTTTCGCCAGAATCCATCGGACGTAGCACGCTGGCTGCGGCTTATCGACGTCATCTGCTACCGTCCTATCGGTAAGGTTATTCTTTTTTCAGCAAGACTAATAATTGTTGCCGTTTTGTTGGTTTTGCGTCATTTCGATTTCACACCGCCAACGTCTTCTTATCCAGTCTTTACGGTATTTGTGTTGACAGGGAGAGTGTAAGGAATGTCGGTTTTCCACAACTCGTGTCTCCGGTGGTGCAGATGTTCCGAGACCTCGCCGCTGCACACCAGGACCCCGCGTCGGCAAGTCCTGCCCTCCAGTCGCTCAAGCACTGGCCCACGACCCACTCGGATCCCACGATCCTCTCAAGCGTCGGGTAAGCGGGTTGGCGTCGCAGCACCTACGCTCCCACGCCTTGTCAATATAGTTGTGTGTGTGACACCTCGCCTTCGTCCTCTCGCCTCTGCACCGCTTATGCCCGTCTCGAGTTCGTTTGTCGCTATTGAGGAAGCCGTGGATTTCACAAATCTACTCGTTTTCCTAATTCTGACCCGATATTTGTCGAGTAACTTAGCGTGGCTCGGTGTTCTGTTCCTTAAAAACAAGGTGATATATGTCCTCCATACCAATTTTCAAGAAGATACACCCAAACATGAAGAAATGGCAGACAGCTATGCCTAGAATGCAAACGATCTTGTCTTAGCAAGCGTTTTCTGTTCTTTAAGGCTAGAGTGTTTTTTGCTACTAAAATACTAACGATGGAATTTATTTTAGTAAATTGATTGCCATGAGCGGTGTGGTTGGTCGGAGGTCGCCACAACCCTACACTCCTTCGCTGGTAATTCTCGTCGTCCACGGAACCATTACATGGACGCTGGCGAGGAACATTATCTCCGCAGTTACACGGAATACCAAAGAGCCCTTAGAAGTAGGTCATATTGCGTGACAGATACATTGGCAGTGGAGAAAGAGGTGCATAAGTATGCTGTTCCTATTGAAGTGGCTCCAGGTGTAGTGCTTGGTAATCAACCCAATTCAATAGACTCGTGTACAAGAAGCATCCGCTACTCTTAGGCCAGAGACTCCATTTGGCCTCTTTTATGGAGGCTGGTTTTGGTACAAAGCGCTGTGTGAACTCGGATTTGCAGGCTGTGGTACCTCTTGTTTGCCCCATATGGGTTGCGAATCTTTGACTGCTGGAACTCCACTCGTAATCGACACCTGGTCGATTCACTGGGTGCGCGGAAGCGTTGCCCACAGCGGCACTGCGGAGCATGTCAAATACAGCACTGAAACCGCTTGTCTTTTCTATTCACTAACCCCCACATTTTCCTCCTTCTATAGGTTTTCATTATTTGCAATTCTCTTTTGAGAGGCCGCGACGTTTTCCATCAGTGCTTATCGTGAACTGTGCGTCTTTTGGCTTGACTCCCCTCATTTGTGTATTGTTTCCTACGTATCTATTTCAATCAATACAGCTTTGACACCAGCACACCACTGTCCTGTGAATGCGTCGACGGAAGGCCGAACCAAGCGGGCGCCGGGACACGGGAGCGCGCTCTCGGGGTTGCGTCGCCCACTGTTGGAGTGGCCGTTCGCCATCCACAGCCTGTGTCCAAATTGTGCGCCTTACAAGCAGCGTGTTTCTTGAGTGCATTCTACCACTGCGTGGTGATTGGTTCTCCTCTTCATTTACTTTCCCCATTCGAGGCTAATTGGATACATCCAAAAGCCACGGTCACACACGGCGCGCCTTGACTAGTTAACGACTGCGGCCGCGATATTCGTGAACGTCACGTCACGAGCCTTTTTGATTGAGCACAAATTTTTAGGTCAAAACTATGGTGCGTCTAACGTGATAGATGCAGCTTGGGTTTTTCCATTTTGCCTTGACAGTAAATTTAAGCGGAACAAAGCTTCCATCGCATATGTGTGATCATCAACGGTGCTTTTACGAGCATTCGTCGAGTGGGTTGATGCAAAGACAGCATTCCGGAAAAAAACCCGCTCCAGTTTATCGCGCTTCTGTTTCGACAGCAGTGCTTGGTGGTCCCAATCGCTCGTCCACCTAAAATGTTATTGAACCCGCCGAGGTGCCCTTCTGAAAAGTAGTGGTAGGTTATTTGCGTCCGAGGCATCCATGACTCACCTGTGCGAGAACACATCCACCACAAGCCACGCCCGACTGGGTGCCACTCACAAGAAAAAAGCCTCTTGTTTGCTTTTTTTGTATTCAAAACCAGAAACGGAAAAATTATGCAAAAACTGTGGTTTCGTGGAAAGTGGAGGGGCGGGGAGGGGGGAGGGGCTAGAAGAACTGCACCAGAGCCGAAGTGGAGCCGTCGCGCCAGGCCTTGAAGTCGGAGCCCAGATTGTGCGAGCACAGGGGGCACTCGTTGAAGTGGATGAGCCACCGGTCCACGCAGTCCCTGCAGAACTTGTGCTGGACCGTCATCAAAAACAAGGACAAAAAGGAGCTTTAGAGTGGCGCCAAAAAAAATTGCAATTTGAAAGAAGATAAAGTGGGTGCAGTCGGTGAACACTGAGCCTATCTACCGTCGAACAAAACAGCACAATGAGCTCTCGGTGGTTTTGAAGGAGATAAATGTGGCTCGAAAATTGTGCCTGCAATTTGGTCAAGGAGATGGGGGCTGGAGCAATCTGACGAGCCTTGTCACTTCAAGCGCGTGATGTCGAAAAATCTCGAGGGGGCCTCGAAACAATGCCAACAATCATCCCCAAAACACAAGTCAGGTATAGAAGGCGATTATGGGGGGTGTGTATCGATGCAGTGCCTCAGGAATTCTGATAGACAACTTAGAGTGCCGCGTGGATTGCTAAAGGTCGACCTGGAAAATGGACGTGCCGGTCCTTCGCTCACCTCCCATGCCAAAAGGGGAAATACTAATATCTCGATATTTCTTTGGTGCAAAACTAAAAAAATGAAGCATAAGAGGAAACGTTGAAAAGCGATAAATATTGGGAAAAAGGACATATGATGATCTCATCCCGCCTTCAAACTTTCTACCCTTTCTGTGTGCTGGAAACCAGATTCGTGGGGAGGATGTGAAATTTGCCGTTCTATTCCTGTTTACCCCGCTTGGCGAGCAATGCCCCACAAAACACCTATCGGTAGGCGAACACTCCGACTCTATTTGGAGTCGAATAACACACACACGCACACACCGTTTTATAACGCTCCGAGTTGCCTTTTGTTGCCTAACGTAACAAAATTCTCGGTGTGTTTATCTGTGCGAAGAAATCGAAGTTTACTTAACAAGTTGCATGTACACCGATTTCAAGGCAGAGAGGCGTTGCTTAAGCTATTTTGGGTCCTACGTTGACCAGAGGGCCGTGTCTGGTGTCGCTCTTTTCACCAGACACCGGGCATTCTGAGCCGAGTTCGGGTTCTGTGGCAAGTGACAAGAGACGACAGTATGCAAGCATGACGCTCACATAGATCAGAAATTAAAGCATGATGCACGAGGGTTGCCTAAGTTACAATGGCATGAGTAATTAGCGAGGCTACGTGGGTTTCTGTTTACTGCGGGCCGGGTCAAGCGACAGGCAACTTGGCCAATTCGTTTGGAAAGCAGAGAACCGCGCAAAACTGCCACTATTTTCAATTGGACGAATGCGCGGTGTGGGTACTAACTACCGCATCCGAGGATTCATGAGGCTGCATTCGCCAGACTAGCGGCACTCGCGGAAACTGTTGTGGACATGTTTAAATGGAAGTTGTTAGCCGGAATAGGCGAACAACTGCAGAAATGCAACCTCCTCGCCAAGTGCTACACTCGATGTGCTTGTTTTTTGGAGAATTCAGGTCCGATATGCAAGAGCAGCCTGGTATGAGGAGCCCATTTAACGCGGAAGTTCTACCGGTGGCACTGTTTTGCCATAGGCCAAAAGCAGAGCAAAGTCATTTAAACATTGGCCTCGACGTAGCCAATAAGAAACCCCTTTCGGGGTGGCAATGTGCATACAAGTTACCTCTGCCCCGGTTCATTGTCTGTAAAGGTCCCACTTAACGAAGAAACAGATCTGCGCGAGGTAAAGTAACAAGTAGCTATACCCTATAAAATCCCCACTTACTTGGCGCTAACTCGGCCTCAAGGTGTAGATGGGATTCTAGAGCCAGGAATAGCAGTGCCCAAATTTCACAAAGGCTACAGAACACGTGTAAAACTCACATTGCAGCCCAAAACGGCGACGGTTTTACTGAAACTTTCAAAGCACAAAGTGCACATTTCCTCATCGCCTGTCGACATGGCGTAGTTCGTTTGGTAGGGCTAAAATAAAGACTCCACAGTAAGCTACCTTGAGGTGAATTAACAAAGCACAGTCTGTGTAGTCAGACGCTTGCTGTCCACAATCAGCGTCTGTTTTTCACCGCGAACAGGAGAGGACGTACCGGTGCGAAAGTTCGGGGTGAGAAAATTGGCCGCATGTTGGAGATCAGCATGCCACACGCGAAAAGCTAGTGAGAAATAAAAGCAGAAATACTGGCAGATGACTCAATTCTGAAGAAAGTGCCTACAAGTAACTGCTCCAGCCACAGGGACTAACTAGGAAATTGAGTCTGCGATTGAGTGATTAGGTAAAAAGCGATCCTTGGTTTTTTCGACACCAAGGCAATGCAATAACTTATCCAAATGCGGTTTGCGTAGATCCTACCAACAACCACATCATCGATTGGTTTTACCGACTTTGTTCCCAGCTTTGAGCGACAAAGGGCTCAGTTCTACTTGAGAGGTTTCTCTCAACAGTGAAGAGGGCACATTAACGAGGGCCGCTGCTAGAACAGATCAAAATTCACACCTTAAGAAGGCCGTACAAAATACAGAAGAAGATGCGAGAGCCCAGTGACTGCGGATCCGCTGGAGAGCTGTCCGCACTCAAATGCCTGAACCACGAAACTGCCGGCGGAATGTTTCGGTAGACCTGGGAGATGAACTCAATCCAGACTAGGACGACACTCTACAAGTAGGATAACAAGTAGGTGTTAGGGCGGGAGCACGCGGTGCTCTCGTGGAAGATGATCTAGCGCTGAGGGCCTGTCCCCCCCCCTCTCACAGGTTTATCTGACCCATGGTAGCATGGATTTTAACCAATATCGGAGCTGTAAGGTAGGCGGCAAATGTCCAAGTCTTCAGTGGATTTTACTGCATTTCGATAGACTACACGTGAGCTCAACAGTAGTAGAACACTCTCAACGAAATTGTCAATCTAGACTCGACCAGTGGCGAATTCGGGTGCGTCATACAGGCTACACGCTAAACCCACGAATACCCAACTAACTCGTGTTTCAGCGCCATGGTGGCTTGAAAAGTTCGGCGGACAAAGTGAACGGGCAACTGAGAGTTCAAAAGAAGCTCAGCTGAAGTGGCTGGGACTTTGTAAACTGAGCTGTTCATATCCAATTAACACCCGTGCTGTGCGGACAATTCGTACTATTAATTCGAATAACCATAAATTTCGATTTGGGCCATTTTGAGCTGTGTCTACGACGCTGGCAGTTCATACATGTACCTTATTTAGCATGAGAACTCAAGCAAATTAATAACATTGCTGTTTTAATGCACAGTGCGTGGGACCGGATTAATGTTTTAGTTGACTGACGCTATGGTGACAGGCATCCAATCATATGAATGCAAGTGGACTGCCTGAAACACGAAAACCTAGTCCTCCTTTCAAATGCCGCGAATTAATAGGAATCATGCAACTTTAGGGAGATTGGTAGCTGCCGGCTTTGTTGTCGAAACGCCCCTCCTCAACGGGAATGGACTTGCTTTCAGCTGCACAAACATGCTTAGACAGTCACCAGTTTTGGACTAAACACTTGAGCATCCTCCGGCAAGATTACATGGGAGGTGTTAAGGGGCAGCTAAGTATTCCATCACCGAAAAGCAACAACAGCCACAATTCAGAAAATCGGCCTTAGATGAAAGTTGTCGTGAGGTGAGCTCCCCCGTGTTTGCACGTATTGACATTCACATCAAACGGTGGCATCCTCTTTAAAATGCTGACAATGGCTAGAACCGTAGATAATCTGTAAGCGGTGTTGATTTTGAAGTAAGTGGCGATATATGAATGAAATAAGTAAATTGCTATAAAGGAGCCAAAAAGGTTCTAAAAGCATAAACTAGCGCTGAAAATAAACAAATGCATTCAGTAAATTGACTGCACAACGTTAACTGGCGGAAAGCGTTGACTCTCGCAACTTACGCGAGTGGAAATTCGCATCGACTTTGAGGAAAGAAAGATAAGGAGTGATTTCACAAACATTGTGAAGATTTTGAGACTGAAGTCCACAACTATCACAGCCCAGAGGAGGGAAACCCAATCATCACTTGGAATTTTGTTCGGAAAGCAAATCAAACTGAATGAAGACAAGAAAAATTAACAACACAATAATAAGGACTGCTATCAAAAGAATAGTCACAATAATGGTGAAGAATTTGCATACTCTCTCGTCATGCGCTGTTTTATTCTAATATATTAATACTTAATACTTGACGTTTTGTGCTTCCAACAATCGCTATAAACTCAGAAACACGCAAGGCTTGAAAACTATACAGCAAGCCACCGAGAACCACTTCCACTTAGTAAGTAAAATGAGCTTACCCGAGGTAGATTTCGTTTTCCCTGAAGACCCAGACATAATGCATAAATACCACAGAAGCACATATTATAATTGAGGCAGCAAGTGCGTAAATAGGAGGCTCGAACTGAAGGGAAGGTGAAAACTTTGAAAACATTGACTTACTCCCTGAGTCGCATTGGTCAAACGTTTGTTGAGGTAGAAAAAACATACGAAAAGGCATATCACCACCCAAAGGCCTAGAGCATAACATGTAGCTCATCACACGACTTGCCTGTGGAATGCACGACAGCCAACTTGACAATAAATAACAAGACGAACGGCATTATAATCCAGTGAGATCTGATACTATTTAAAAGCGAGTCCTCGGGAGATATCGGTAGTTGCTGTCCTTCATGACTGTGATGTCCGCAGTTTGAACAAGGCTTGTGGTGTGAGTGGGCGTGATGGGGACATTGATGGGATGATTTTGATGTGTCACCGGAAATCATCTGGAACCTACCTCCTAATAATTGAGTACTAGTAAAGAAACTTTGATCGCTTACCTACAGTGTCAACCTCTACAAATGATCCATCTACAGGGGCCGACATTTAAAGAAGTATTGTGAAAATCACCTGAAATACAGAGGATTATAATCGAAATGGCGGGTGGATTTATAAAACTGTTTTCTTACGCAAGAAAATTTATAGTCGGATAATGTTTTATTAACCGCCCGTGGCAAGATATCGTGTCACAAAGCGTGAAACTGTATGTAAAGGGAACAGCGTGTTGGCTGAAATGCCATAAGGCCGATCGAAGAAGAATATAAAACCGCATGTGTTCAGGAACACAAGGCAATTAGCATTGCAGTTGAATGAAGGTAAAGGCGAAAGCCTTAGGGGTCTAAGCAATTAATAAATGTACATCCCTGTCAGATGTGAATTGTACAAACAAGTTTAAATCTTGATAAAGTGGTAAGACATTTTAATCCATGAATTTACTGCGTCTGTTGGATATTTCTGCAACTTTCCAGGACCAATATGTACTTGTTACATGGATATTTCTTTTTCAGTTTTGTTAAGCAGAGCATTTACAGATGACAAGGAAATCAAAGGAAGATGTCGAGTTACTCTCACCTTATTTAATTAACAATAATTTATCCTTAGACCTAATATGTACGTGCTATTTTGACTTAAAAAGAATTCAAATTAGTTCCAATAAAGATAACCAGAGTTTCAGGGATACGATAGGTAGTATATTTCATTGGGAAAATTAATGCAAATCGCGAGAACTCACAATACACACCGAATCAAACAGTGCACCCCTGAGGTTGATGTTTTTGCGTTATTCGACACCACAAAATTTTGTCACTGAAGACACGTGTTTTGTTTACATATTTTGGTCTAATTTTTACTTAAATCCGAGATTTTCGTAAAGTTTTGGCACTTACACAGCACCGCAGATATGTCAAGTACCCTTGGCAACTTGCCTGCCTTTGTATCCGCACTACGCACGATTTATCGATTCGCAGGACTATCTCTGAAACAAATCTCTTCACAATACACTCAAATCTTAACTCATGCAAAAATTTTTTGGCTTCGACAACTTTCATGGATGGCAGAATTTGATATTGCCTTCTTCAATTTTTATTTTCGAACCTTCGTGTACGTCATGCATTTATTCGAAAAAAAATTTGCATTTATTTTTGCCAAGCAACCTTGACTCCCATATTTTTACTGCAGATTATATCGTTATTCATTTTCGTAATAATGTTTTTGCAGCTTTTTTCATGAAGATAATATCACAGAGATAATATGCGTCAAAAATTAGAGCAGCAGCTCAAATATTATATATTGCACTAACATGAATCGGTGCCTGTAATTTTTTTAAATTGTATTTATTCATTTGCTACAAGTAAACAGTAAATGTGCTGCTACTAGTCTGACTTAGTCTGCTGCTTATCGAGTGCCTCTGAACACTAAGACAACGAAGAAAATGAGAATAAAATGGAAAATGTTACTTGTACCCTCATTCATAGCGGTATGGGTTGAGTCCTAGTCCCTAAGCTAAATAAATTTCTCCTTCAAAAATCTCTCAAATTTCTTCTGCCTTCAGCTTTTTTAACCAAATATTCAAGAATCCTGTGTGGCGTGTGCGTGTGATACATAGTAAGGCGTGAAAGGATAAAAACCTTTCAATTTCCCACTAGGGGATTCTTCCGCGCATCTGCTTTTTCGATATTTGTCCTCGTAATTCGAGCACGAATTCATAGAAATATTTGACGGCTACATTACGTAGGACTTGTCCCGCAGAATGTTAACTTAGAAAAATATTTGCACAAAATGTCAGAAACTTTCGAATTGATTGTCGAGGGTGGAAATCCTCGTGATTTGGAATGTTGGATTAGGAACTGTGAAGCGGTGAGTAAAAACGATGACTTTGGAAAAAGTAAATGAATTCAAGGAAGATTCTGGACGTGTCGACAGCTCCATATACCTCGCGAAGTCTCCTGAACTTGAGTAAAGTTTCTCGTAATATTTGGTTCTTCTTTGCTTAACTGTTTCGGTAACATTGGTCAAGACTGCCACACTCGCACATTATCCTGACAAAGGTGGTTTCTAATACAGAAACTAACATAAATTTGTTACGTTTTCGGCACAGTAACCTTCTCCTTCCCAAACAAAATTACACCCTACGGATGTGGAAAATCAACGAACGAGCCTTTGTATTGTGTTTGGAAAGTGCGCTTGTGGTTGAAGTGTGTGATGATCCCTTGGCAGATCAGTAGGTAGTAAACGTTTGGGACCGCGGTCGATCGATTCACAGTTCAACGTCCCGTAATTGCCAACTCAGTCGATGCACTCCAACTGTGCCAGTCCGATGTTGAGGCACTTGATGCACTTTCATTCACTATAAAAGTGCCAAGAGCTCAATGAATTCAGTCCATACTGCCAACCAAACAAACAACCAATAAATTGGAAAATCAATTGCCTGGAGTGTTTAACCGACAGAACAATGTGGTCCATCAGTTGTGTATCACATTTATTTGGCGTGAATGTTCTGAGCTAAAGACCGCTCTTAACGTTCTAACTGCGCGTGTTGAGATGCTAAGCGTCCATGTGGGAAAAATTGCCCACTTTGTGTGGCTATTTGTCACTGCCCGTCCCTCCCAATCGGTTGTGAGATCAAATTAGGCTGTCGACTGATTTAAAAACCACCGAAGATTTGTTCAGAAAAATTGGGTCATATGACTGACTGGAGGTCCCATCCAACGTAATTTGCACACCCTAACAAAGCTGATCCATGACTCAACTGCGTTGCACACCTTCACGTCACTCTCATTTAATATGAGCGCGCGCACGCCATTCCGCACTGCATTTTCATATGTTGAAAACCAAATCAGAGAGGTGCAGAGGAGTCACTACGGACTGCCTTAAAACCAATTGTACAAGCGCATACAAGTAAGTGTAGTGCCAGTAACGCGCTGCTTGGTAACTCGGTTTTCATGGATATTGTTTGATGTAACTCTGTCATTTAATTTGTGTGTTTGTTAACGTAGATTCGCCTGCGAAATGGCGCTGCCAGAAAAGTGGACTTTCGTGGAGCAGCCGAGCAGCCCCATGCCTTTTAACCGCTTTGAGAAGCTGCGGCATTGCAAAAGCCTGCTTGATTTCAAGATTGTAGTAAGTTGACCAGGTTGGGTTTCAGTGGCAGCTTAGTCGAAGGACGGACGTAACGTGTTAGCTAGCCGTTTTCTGCTGGCTACGCGATTTCCACTCATCGCGGACGCTGTGACGGCGGATGAACGAGGTTGTATGGAATGGAGGCGTTTCAGTGCGGAGTGAGTTCAAGCACAATTCATTACACGCGATGCGTTTTAGTGTTGTGGAGGATGCTATCACTTTTGCCTACACTGGACGCGTCGAAATTACCATGAGCAACGTGGCCTGTCTCTTTTTGCTGTCGACAAATCTGGGCTGCTCCACTCTCACATCGGGATGCATTGAGTTTCTTGGACCCAGGTAGTTCAAAACGCGAATGCAGCTTTCGTTTAGCAATTAAATCGCGTTTGCGCATTTTGACATTTAGATAGCATAGCACATATTATTCCCACATTCCATGGTATGATAAATGGCACAGCCATTTATCGAATTCAAAACCATCCAAATTAGGCTATCGAAAGACAACGTGGAAGTCTTCTGGTCGATCGCAAACGCTACAATGAACGGTGAGCTAATGAGTATCTGCGTGCCTGTGATCTCTGGCGATTTTTATGGCTTCACCGGACTCCCAATGTTTCCTTCCTCCACTGATCCCGAATATCTCGTCGCCTTGGTTAAGGACATTCGACTCACTGGCGTGTCTGAGTGCTCAAAGCTACGGGCTATCACGACGTGGTTCGAAGCTGCAAACCCAGAGGACAATGCTAACGCCTTCAAAGATCTTGTCGGAGCTGTGGAACTCGGAAGAATTTCCTCACACAATTTTGTCGACATTTGCACATCGAAGTGCGTAATGAATCTGCCGGTGGAATCCAAGTGGGTTATTAAGGCCGCATGTTCACCTGTACTTACCTTATTTCTCTCCGCTAGCAGTTGCAGAATTTTTGTGAATTTGACTTTTCATCACAACAAATTGCATTTCGTGAGAAACTTTCTGCTTAATTGGTTGGCTGTGGACTCATGGGTGTGTTTTTACTTAGGAACTACCTCGTTAATGCGTGGAAGCTAGCAACGAAATCGAACGTTCCACGAAAGATCGCGTCTTCCATGAAACCTGCTGCTGGGTAATGCCGGTTATTCACAACCATCCACATTATTGATTCACTTGCATCGATTTGATACTCTGTTGTCTGACTTGATTTTTTCCTTTTAGCGGCGAAGTCCTTAATGACTACATTATTGCTTATGACTTACCGAGTGACAATTCAGCATATCTGTCAAGTTCAAATTTTCTGAAATTTCAGCCGCATGTTAATCTTAACTTCAAGTTGAAAGCACGTCGAAATTGTGTGCTTCTGTCTAAGTGGGGTACGTTAGCATAATGAAGGGTTTAGTGGGTGAACATTTGCATGTAATTCTTTTGCAGGTTGCATTTTTTTAATCGGTGGCGAGGATAACGATGGCCGACCGAGCAACATGGCTAACTTGGTGGAAATCCGTGATGGTCGAGTCTCCGAGTTGCCGTCGATGGCCTCTCCACGGCTGAGGCATTGTGCTGCCATCCTTGGTGGAAAGCTCCTCGTGTTTGGCGGACGTGCAAATGGATCTGATTTGCGTTCTTGTGAAGCCTATGTCATTTGTAATGACAGGTGGGATCACGTTAGCAGTAATCGTGACGTAGTGGGCCCCGCTGCGGTTTTGGGGAACCATACCAGGGGCTGGGATATACACTAACAAGGCTCGACCTAAAAAATAGTAGAAAAGGATGCAGATGGCGCGTAGCTCAACCAATTTCCTGATGCAGAAGCGGAGTGTGTTTTGTACAGGGTAACAAGTGCGTTTATACAGCTTCGCTAAGCATTGATCTCTGCACGCACGTAGTTGTGTGAAGTGCATTCACGGAAAAATCGATTGAATCGTGTTCGCTCATGTTTGCTAACTGCGTCGGCTTGCTGCTCGCCACAGTGGTATCTCACTGTGCCAACAGAAACATTCATCTGGAGCCAATATCCACGTTCATTTCCACCGCAACTGCAACAACATTTGATAAATTCAATACGCAGAATAATGAGGCAGGCCGGTCACTAAATACGAATCGTGGTGTTATTTGGTTTCCTTGAAGGTGGGAAAAACTGCCGGATATGATTACCGCACGCTCAGACTGTTCGGCAGTGTGCGTGCCCGATGTTGGCGCGATTGTGATCGGTGGGTGGCAAAGCCACATGCAACGCAAGGTGAACTTTGTCGAATTGCTCAATTGCTCAGGTGTTCCGACCAAGGATGTCTACTGGCGAAAGCTCGCTCCAATGTTAGAATGGCGCACCACTCCAGGTGTCGCCCATTTCCGTGGTCGTGTGGTCGTTGCTGGGGGGAATGACGGGCAACAAATCACCCTCGAGAGCTTCTCTGTGCCCTCTAATGCCCGGGACACAGGGCAGTGGACAAAACTTGCTGGATTGGAACAAGACAACGTCGGCCCGATCTCCTTGGTAGAGTTCAAGGGAAACCTCTTACTGGCAGGTGAGACTCGCTCGTGTGATCATGCTCGATTGCATGATTTGCATTATATTCCCTTTTGTTCTGTAACCATTTAAGTTTATTTAAAAGTCACACAAATAGTCCTAGCAAACCGAAACCCGAGATCTCGGTTCTGGATCTTGCAGTTTGCTTTCTGCAAAAATGAACTCGTTGTTGCAGTGAAGTCTTGTCACTTGTACGCACTTAGTTCAATTCGAAAATATTAATTTGATATGCCTCCTCATTTAGGCGGTGGTGGCGACCTGCTGGAGTTTTCGCCGGAGACAGAAGTGGACGTAGGTTCCTCGAATTGACACTTGCCGCGTTTAGCAAATACCATCTCGTTGTTTGTTTATTGTAGGATTCAGCACTGGAGGAATTTTCATGGAAGCCACTTCTCAGGATCGCGGGCTTGACTTGTCCACGCCTCCTGCACATGCAAGGTTGTATGTTAATTGTGAAGGACGAATAGGTGGTCTGAAAAAATTAAACCAATTCCCACCTCATGGACTCTCTCTCTCCTATTTCAATATTGAGGACTCGGCTAAGGCATTGTTGGTGGTCAAGCCTATCAATGAAGTAATGTCTGATTGTGCCATTTAAATGCCAAGTTGTGAGCAAGCCACCTCGGGTGATAGAACTCCATGCAGACCTTAAACTGTCAGCTGCAGGGGTGGATAGGAATGAGCAATGGTGGGAACCGATTCCTACCAAGTACCTTGCCTACAACCAACACAACTACCCCATCATTGCTCATCTACATACTGCCGAATAGCTAAGACTCAGGCACGCATGGCTTCAGCAACTTGCTGAGACGTCAATCCTAGCGATAATTTTGTGGAAACGTGCAGGGAGTGGAAGGACGTTCTGATGAGTTACATTAGTTTTCACGAATGAAGGACACATGTCAGATTTGTGGGCGAGGGTGTGTGTTTTACTACGACGTGGTTACATTTCAATCTATTAATTGCTCTGCGCTTCAACGCTACTGAGTTAGTGCCAGTAGAGTGTACAGCTCACCACCGGAATGCAAAACGCACACTTTCATCACAGTCAAGTTTGCACTTTTGAAATTAAAATGCAACAAATGAATGAAATGTTTTGCACCGATCTTAATGTAGCAACTTATTCCAATTGAATCCGGAAGGATTTCCTTGATGCATTTTAAGGGATATGTAGCTACGTTTTTAAAGCGTCGTCGTGTCACATTCGCTGCGGTTCAATAATGAGTTGCGCCCAATCGATTAATTCAGTTGCCTTTGATTTCACACCAAATCCAAGACTAATTATTGCAGAACTGAAACCTCAAATTACTTGTCACAACCAGAAATCAAAACACCTTTTAATTGGGGACAAAAAATTTCTGCAATTTGGCAAGTAGGTGCATTTGCTAAATGTGGTAGGAAAAACACTTAATAAGGAGTATTACAAGTCTGAAAATTTATTTGAGCTGCTTACACCTTCAAGTATCTCTCGACATGCGAAAACGGAATGTGAGTGGTCCTAATTTTAATCCAAAACCACGATCTCCCTCAGTAGTGGAAGCGTTCTGAGTTTCTGTTAAGCGTGCTTATGTTGTAGCACGAATCGCAGAGGCAGATGTGTCAGTGAGAACATGTAGAATACACCAATTGGACGTCCCAAGCAGTCGGCAGAGGAAAAAAATGAGTTGAAATAGTTATGGTGAAACAAAAGTAACGCCGATTTACCATTTAATCGACCTCGCACACTCACGACGAGTCACTCGCGTCGTGGGAGAGGGTAAACGAGAAGTTGCACATGCAACACCCCATTCGAATGCTGAGGGTAATTCGTGTTTATAAAGAGCATTTTGACAACTGCGAGGGAAATACTTTGTCCGGGTTACTTATAGTCGTTTGTTGTTGAAAGCAATTTGATATGCTCAGTAGCCTATAATCATTTGATGAAGTATGAATTTGCGAAGCTTGCATTTAGTGGCTTGTGGACTTGATCTCTCTCTCTCAATTTTACCTGGAATTACCAGGTGATATCGCGTGAGGACTGGTTTCTATATTCACACTCGCCCTTCCTTGCGTCCGATTCTAGGTTCCGGGATGGAAAATACTGCATCGATTCTACTGAAATGCGGACAACCCCGTAATAAACCTTCAAATACAGTGTGCAGATTGTAAGGCCCGTTAAGCTCTCGTCAAAAGAACCAGAACTTCCACCTTCGAGGAAGTTCTCAAGGTGTCTCGACGAGTATGGAAGCCGTCTAGTTGCTACGCTGAACACAATCAAAGAGTACGCTGGACAGCCTATTTACAGAGAAAGACTGTGACACAGTCCGTGCTTGGCCAAGCACACGACTGAGTTTGTGAGTCTGGTTTTGAGCGGAATCTGCCGGTAATCCTCGCGACCTGAATAGGCAGCACTCGCGCAGCTAGAATTTGGCTCTGGCACACGAAGCAGGTACCAACGGTCAGTGAGGCCGACGTAGGCAAAACTGGTTGTACCAGCTTCGCTGATTAATATGGTTTGTGTCGAAACAGGAGCAGATTGTGTGTGCCACCCTTTTAGCAGAACATGTCATTTCTTCTAGTCTATCAACCACAATGCCGAAGAAGTGATTAATTTAAGCGTTTGCTTTCGGCTTGATGACCTTGAGCTATACTTGTCATTTTACCTATCTCACGGGCTGTTAACAACACACTTTATTGCTGCTGCTACTACTAGGGTAAGTATTTAACATTGATTAGTGATTTGCTACAATGCTGTACACTTGACTCACTCTGGGTGCTACTTATTTAGCAAATAATTAGCTAATTTTATAGGTTTTCCTTTTTGAAATTAGCAAGTCGAAGTGAAGACCGCTAGGTAAGTCTGACGGCGTTCCTTTACAGTTCAATTGGGCATTTCCTAGTCGCAATTCACTTGCCCACGATGGACAGACCTCGGGGACTAACCCCGGCAATCACGTTCCATGCATCCTCACTGTCTCACTGTTCACTTAGGAAGTCACCGCAGCGCTTAATTTTGTTCTCCAAGCCAAAGGATTGATTTGGTTGTGATTGGCTGCTGTTCATCTGAATTTAACCCAGCGTGTCACGTAACTTGTTAGAAGACACGAAGGATGTTTCACTTCACCTTCTTAGTACAGATTTTCGTCTTAACCGGCCTCTAAGGTGCCTGGCCATCAAACAGGGCTTGGAGCGCTTCCGCGGGGCCGATAGCGATTTGGCATTTAAAACACGATAAAGATACCATAATTTGCTCCTGTCTCTCCCCAGGATAAAAGGGATAAAGTGGTTTTGCTTACCTCGGCTCGGAATATTGGTAAATCGTGTTGATTCACGTCCATTAACCTGGTCGTCACGCCTTCAGCTCACGGCGTCCCTGTTGATCTTTCTCATTCCCTGCTGTGCACGCACCTACCCCACTCTACCTGTTTCGTGCTTCTGACTGCTCAGCCAATCGTACTTTTACAGGTTAACCCTAATTGTTTTGACCAACATCCTCCATTTCACAGACATGGATTTTGTACCTAGCAAGCGGTTGATTCCATCAGCGGACATCAGTTTGCCTTAATTGGACTGGTGCCGTGGTCTCCAACACCGTAATACAACGTAAGCCAAAAGTATTCTCAAACTCGGTAACAGTTAGTTGGTCAATCGAACGACCAACTCATTCTCGGTCGAAGCAGTTAATTCGAGCACAATTTGCTAGTGTCAACTTGACCGACTTGCCTGTTGGATATTTGCAGCTATGCGCCTCTTTAGTCTTGCCAGAGACAAATGATCAACTGAAGAACGTGTATTTACTGTCGAAACGTTTACAAACCACGAAACATGCGGGAGACACGCCACCTGATACTACAAAGATCAAATTCTACTTATAATAGTGGAAATACTCGGGGTGTTTAGTCTACTTCTGCTCTGACAGTCTGCTAAGGTTTACAAAATGTGCTTCCCAAAGACTCATCGTCCAACGTCTAAATGAGAACATACCTTTTATGCCTATTTCAGGCATTAATTTAAGATTATGCACGAGGAACTCAGTCTATGCTGAAACACCGAGGTTTTTTCATTAACTCGGCGAAACGAAACTTGATTCATATGCAAAACTCAACGAAGACTTGTCCCAACTTGTGCGCTACTGCGTTTTTTACAGAACTTCTGGATGCTTTGAAGAATGCGTTCGGCGTTCCGGGCGCCTGCTCTAATTGCGTTTCAGGCGACCTCTGTTTCACGAACGCTTGATATAATAGGAGATGGCTTAAAGGACTACTACATCTTGCCCCTCGGGTTAAGCGTTTTCAGACTGTCTGGTCACTTCTGGCTCACTCTGTACGAGTTTGTTTCACGAAATCTTTTGACACACTTCGATCTCCCAAATCACTTCCTTGTAGATTATGGATTCGACTTCTGCTGTGGAATGTTGACAATGGGGACTGACTAGAGGTCGGACAGCTGGACTGAGACAGCATCCGGTCAGCTCCGGAACCCCACCAGCCAACCTTCAAGGTCCGATTTAAACCCAGCTCTACAGCAACTGCTGCGATCGAGCAGTGAATTACTCCGAGTCGTAGGTTCTAATGGAGATTAATACCTTCCAGTAAGTCATAATGTGTAAAGGGCTTTCCTTGGAGACAAGCATGAATTCCCTCGACAACTAACAGCATGACTTCCGTGATCTCGTCTTCATAAATAAGCTTTGAATTTCTGCTGAGGCGGGGCCCAATGAGACCACGTCGGGATCATCAGAAGTACATTGACCAGCTGGCAATCTTCCCAACATTTGTTAGCCTGAAAAATGCAACTTTTTTAATTAAAAGGTCTTATCTAGAAAGAGGTTTCATCAAGCAAAGTCACACCAGCCTATATTATGGCGTGTTCTCCACAGTTGAATAGGCTCACAAAGGGTTAAATGCGAAACTGCCCTGAAGACGGTAACTTGGGCAATGCTCGAAGGCTCCCCAATGCTTAAGGTTGCTAACATTGATTGGTTGAAGTTGCATAGATTTATGTTGTCTATTGATTTAATCGATTTCTATGCAGCTATTTAATACCATTCGCCTTCTTAATACAAGTATTGCGTTCCAAGCTTCGCACATTCTCATCTTCTTTAAGTCCTATCACAACAAGACGTCTCCCACTCATCGCATGGCTATCATTTCCATAACTTACGCGTACCTTTTTTCATTAGACCAGTTCTATTAAACTAGATGCGACCAGGTTGTGTGACACGGCTCCAAGCGTTTCCACATCACCAACAATTTCAACCATCGCCGTGCCACTAGCTTCCTTCCCCCGGTTAACCTCTCCAGCTACTAATCCAAGTGTCGTTAATTCAAAAACAAACGATGTACCCTGAGGGATGTTTAGTGGTGTTGTTCATGAAACAGCAAAGGTAAACGGCAGTGAGTAGATGGCTCTCTGGCAGACGCTCTGCAAAGGTAGCATGAGTTGTCGGTGGGAAGGCGACACAGATCACGGGAAAGTGTGTTTTTCCCGCGCTGACGACTCACCTTCCTCACTTTTATGCATGTCATTAAGTGAGTTTGTTTAGTTCCTTTACTGCACAATCCACTGATCACAGAAAAGTGCTGTAAAGCACCCTACTGACATTGGGTTCCCAGGACCGTAACTGCCTGATTCGAATACCCATATGTCGAAATTTAAGAAAACTTCAGCACCTCTGTTGCAAGATCAGGCAAAATTCGCCCCCAGTGGTCTAATTGGTGTGAGAAGGGCTCTGAACCAACAACCCTTGGTGTCGCCACAGTCGTGTGTGTGGGATTGAGTGTGGTGAGGGCGCGTGTGTGAACATGTGGGTGATGATTCGTGTGAACCAGGGTTGATGGACAGGTGGGTTATTGCACCAGGTTGAATTCCATGTAATTTCACTTATTGAGCACAAGCTCTATAACTGATATCCGCATACAATGTTAAGCAACAGCCCTGAGATCCCAAGGTCTTCTGTGTGCTACCATCCAGTCACGGTTACTGTGGCGTGAGCTTTCATCAAACGAGCGCGAGCTAGGCGTATTCACGAGTAGATTGAATGTCATTGATTTTCGATTACACTTGACGTTCGAGATGCACTCACGCGCTGTGCCATGAACGATTTGGGTGGTCGAATGTAAACAAAGCGTTGTATTCGCTATCATCGGTCTTGCCTTTCTCCTCGGGCTGTTACGGGCTGTCCTCCAGCAGAGTTGCAAGGCAGCGCTAACAAAGCCGCGACAACTTAACAGGAGCCGATTTTGTTCTCCTGTGACTCTCGACAGTTTCCCCTTGCAAATTTCACTTTGATTCCTGTGTCGGTCATACTAGTTAGCAGCAACCTTTTGACCTTGCTTCACTTTGAGCCCACCAATTGGAAGGTCGGACTTTGCAGCCATAGAATCGACATATTTAGCGGGCAAATGAGGATCGTCGATGAGGTGGCGGGGTGGAAGAGGAACGAGGATCGTGACAACACATGATTGAGCCAAGCATGCCAGCCTGCAGATATCGCATCTGTCATGAGAATGTCCATGGCCATCAGTTTAGCATCATCATTTTTACTAAGAGCGGCCTGTCTCGTGGGTTGCCCTCGTAGTTAAATACCACAGGAACTAGAGTTTGCTTGAGGTTGCAATAACTTCCACTGATGACGATCATGGTTTTATATGAAAAATGTGAGACTAACTTTCTGAGGCTAACGTGAGATGGAGTCAGTTGGATCAAGCAGCAAGTGTCGCATGTTTATCGGAACCTTAAATACCACGGTTCACCGCATAATTTGCCGTGGGCCACCACTTTGTTAAATCGCGTAATGTTTATTATTCCAATTTGCGACGAGATCGCCGGACGGTGGGCGGGGGACGAACCGCCGGGGGGAGGGGGTCAGGAATGGAGGGGAAAGGCCTGGGTGTCCCCTGGACGCGCGGTCAGGTGTTGCAAGGACTCGCGGCGATTCGGCGAAGGGGAGGGTAAAGGACTGGGTTTGATCCGGCGGTGTTTTGATAGTGGCACCCCTTCGTTCCAGCAAGTGGTGTCAGCACAACTCACTGTCACCTCCGCATAACGGGTCAACATAACCGCGAAATTACGAACTTCAGACCAATGCGAGTAAGTGAGTGGAGCCTTTTAGCGTACACTCGTAGTGTTAACCTGCCCGTTTCGTCAGAAACGCTCTTTGGAGAAGTGGATTTTTGCGTGGCCTGAGGGTGGGGCCTTAGATTCAGTTTCTGCTCTACAGACAACAGTAACTGCTGATGTTTGTTGCGGCACTTTCACGCAGAATTTTCCGTGTCTACAGTCAACTTTAAGAACTTTCTACAAATATCAATTAAATCGGTAAAATGGCATTTTGAAGTTTTGCTTTGTTTTTGGCAACGGTTCGGTCGGTCAAGAATGGACCGATATGTGAAGCCGACTTTCTCTGTTCCACGAATCCGTTTTACAAAAATTGAGGCAATTACCCTATTACCTTTTCACCAGTTTAACGTGAAATTTCCGACATTTTGTCTGGGTCAAAGTGATACGTGAGTGTATGTTTGACCATGGCACCTGGAAATACATTTCTGAAATGAATTTTTTCTCGACGTCACGAGTAAAGTGTTCAACAAGTCGCAGGTGCTCTCGTGCAACTCACACCTCGCGATCACCAATCTGCTGTGTGCTTGCGTGCAGTTGGCGAGCCCTGAGTGGTCGTGCGTCTCCCGCTGCTTTCCCGTGACTCCTTTCTCATGCAACAGCAGCAGCAGCAGCTTCGACCAGGCAATCATCACTCAAACACGCCGTTAGGTGCGAATTCTGGGAACAGGTGACCCTACTGCCCGGTATTCTTTAATGGAACACGCTGTGCTCATATGATTTGTTCCTGAAAGTACGCAGCAAACTGACCAATAACACACACCACAACAACTTCGGATCGAAGCGCCTAACGACGAACTACTTGCTGACAGCCTGACGCAAAACAGAAGATCACTAATCCTCATGATTGTACAAGACAAGCAACGCTACAAGGCCTAGAAGTGCTCGTTTTGATAAACTGACTGCGTGGACGCTTGTCCAGTCACGTGTGAATGAACTTCTCAACTAAGGTGAATTGGCTGATAAGTTGTAATCAATAGTGGGTTTCAGAGTGTTAGACAAAGCGAGATGACTAAATGAGGCAATGCCGATCGAAGCATCCACATGCTCGGAGTGGTGGCTGACACTCCAGGCAGGTCAGAAGGTGGTCTTGAAGTGGTGCTCCAGAATTTAATCACGTAAATGGTTGTCCTTAAAGGGCGAACTTTAAAACACTTGATGGTTAAAACTATGGTAACTATCAGGTAGGCACTCATGGCAATCGCAACAAAGTGGAGCAGTCGTTGAGGCCCGGGGGACGAATCAGAGTGTCGAATAGCCCCTCTCACCCCCCTCTCCCTTCGCCACCCGCTTCCACCCACTCTGCTCATTTGCGGTCCGTCTGCATTGAGCAGTCCCACGAATTAGCTATTTGATGCTCCTTATCCTTGGCGTGACAATTCAAACATACGCTGAGGGTGGTACAGCGAGTGGCAGGGAACTGGCCTGTGATTTGACATGCTTTTTTTGAAACAGTCGACGCCAATCAATCCTAAAGTGCTGTGGACTGAGGTCTGCTCACGACTAGTAGAAGGTTATTTCAGTTGGCCTGACAATAAGTAGAATCGTTCAGCTAGAATGAAGGTGTTTTTACTGATAGTGCGACTGTCTACAGCTTTAGGGGAAAAGGAATAAGCAGAAAGTACACCAGATTTGGGGGTAGCGCTGTATTCCAATTGCATTAAACAGAACTGAGAGACTCCAAGGGCGTAGGTTGGGCTTCCAGCGGTGTGCGTCAGGTCTCGCAAGTGAAGATCCACACTGGCGCAGTCCCAAGTGGAAGGCGAGTGTCCGATGCATGAAAAAGTGCTACAGTAGCGCATGGCATCACAAGCGTGCGGCTGTTCGACTTCTGTGGCCGCATCAAGATGGCTTTACACTCGCCGCCAGCCACCGGGATTCATTGAGGCGTCGAGCATGTTGGCACCAGTCGGGCGAGCAGGTAGACTACTGCGTGAGAGCAAAACACAGATTCTGAGAGGGGCGAGCGAAATTCTGAAAGCCAGCAGTGTTTCCGTGTAATTCAGGGACGGTAAATTGACGTTGGCGAGTGGAAAGGCTAATACAAATGATTGGAACGTCTAGGCCTCGGCGGTCGAAGCCGAGGAAGGCTCGACGTTAAATGCATCTTTGATCTCCACTGTTCTGTTCTTCCAATCGATTTTAAACAGACCTCTGTGGTTGAGGAATCGACGCTAACTGTTACTTCAACACATAAAAGAACTTTCGTCTGGGAATGAACGCGGTATTTCCGAACCTCATCACGAAGCGTTTTCACGACCCTCTAAAGTACGACCTCATTTAAGCTTCCAGCAACGGAAGAATGAGCATTCAATCTCCGGTGGGTGCACTGATATCTCGTCGGAGATTGAGCTGTGTGGTTAATAAGCCATCAAAGGGCTAACGCGCGTCGAGACACAAAAAAACAAGAATTACAGCTAATGTTTCCTGTTCTTAATAGAGGAATCAAGACTTAGCATTGTAGACACAAAAAATATGAAAAACGCCATAAAACAGTGAATTAAACGTAGATGGCTGCTTTAATCAACAAATGACTTGATTTTGTTCTGAAACATCAGGGACGTTCTCACGCGGCCTAAAACGGCCTATTCTAGCAGCTGGTTGATAAAGTGCTGAGGCGTTTATGAAACATAACATACATTATTAATGACTTAACTTCAGTTGAAATTTTCTGTTACGCAAATTAATTGAGTGAAACAATTAGCGGCTTCTCTCTCAGGTTTGCGTTCGGATTGGCTAACCGGTTAGCGCGTTAGAGCGAACCAATCAGCAACCGCGCGTGCACTTTGCTGGCGTCAGCGCTTGAAAACCGCCAGAGGTTTACGTGATCGCACACACACACACACACACGTAAAACCTAAGATGGTTTTCACTAACTACTTGGATCCTTGCTACAGCATGTATTATGAACCCAATGGGGCACACCACGGTCTTCCGGTTGCCACTGACGACGGCTATCTCCATGACTCCAAAAGTAAACAAGTCTACAGCTGCTTCCAAGGTTACTGCCCCACCTCGCCACCACCACTGTTGCCGCCGCCGCCGCCACAGCCGCCGCTGCCGCAAATGCCTTCACTTCAGCACGTCTGTCAATGGACCAAGCCGGGAAGTTGCGTTGGAAACGTCTGCGGCCTGACATTCAACAACATCAACGATATGGTTAACCACGTGACTCAGGATCACGTTGGAGGACCTGAACGTGTGGACCACACGTGCTATTGGCACGGTTGCTCACGCCAAGGTCGTACATTCAAGGCCAAATACAAGTTGGTCAATCACATCCGAGTTCACACTGGCGAAAAGCCATTCAGCTGCCCCTTCCCCGGATGCTATAAGGTCTTCGCGAGGGCAGAAAATTTAAAGATCCACATCAGAACTCACACGGGTAAGTTAATGCTGTCCTTACTTGTTGCTGTAGGTATCGCTTTAGAACCCAATATTCAGTTTTTCAGAAACCTTCATTAATCCACAGACAGCCTAGTGTAATTAGTGAACAGCAGACACCGGTGAGATGTTTATGCATTGAATGACCCTAGTACCTGGAGATGATTTTTACTCCCTTGGGCATGTCAGAAATTTAGTCGTAGCTTAATCAATTTGAAATCAAACACAAAGGCCTTCCATGGAATTTGACAGCTTTACTAACAAGGGATCGAGCGTTTTGAATTTAAACGATTTCAATTGTACTTTTGTACTATGATACAGCTTATTTCTTCTGCCATCTCGTAGCTGCCTGGAGTGCAGAGGAATGAAGCGAAGTTCGTTCCAAAGCACCTCGGTGATTTTCGCTTATACTTGTACAAAGTTCCCCAGTTTTGTGGAGAGACAATTAAATGTCTCCTTGTGAAACGCACACAGTAGGTTCGCGTACAGGTAAAGTGGTTGAGGTTAGCGAAGACACTCGTCTCGTTGGTTTGTGCCAAACACCAACCTGTTCTGTTTCGTGAACTTAAAGAGATGCTCTGCCAGGTAGCCACGTACAGTCTGACCTGTGGTGTCGCGTCGCGTGGTTTCCCAGTTAAAAACATCCCATTGCCCCGACAAAAACGCGATGACTTTTGTGTGGTGGCCGCAGCCTGAGGGTACTTTGTCGACGCGGCGATATTGGGGGTGGGCAAGCGGATGGGCCACTGTCCCCCCAAGCTGGCGAGCCCGCTTTTCCGCCACCCGCGTTGATGCGGGTCAAATGCCCAGACTGTCGGGACCACATGCAGCAGGGAGACGTTGCCGGGCCGCGTAAATGGACCTCGCCACCACCTTCACCACCAATTAAGGAGACCGCAGTCTCAATTAAAAGTCGCTCGTGGGACCGCCGATCCATTTTATCACCGGAATTAGGAAATATGCATAAATTTGTGTTCTCAATCCGTCGGAGTTCGCAAGCCTTCTGTCAGAATGAATCCTCTTCTTTACTCCAAATTTATTCTCATTCCCTTTACAAAAATGCTGCCTGAAAGTTCACAAGTCGTGCCTCAAATTTACTAAAACGTAATTTAGGCGGCGGTGGAATTCAGTTGGCACACCCAGTGACATCAGCTTTAACACCTTCTTCAGATCAGGTACCTTCAGGGTGTTCGCCGCGACACTTCTACACCCGATGGTGCTGGGTAAGTGGAATCAACGGTGTCGATGAGGTCTGCCGCCAGGCAGATGGCGCAGTTCACCGACAGTCGAAGGGGAAGAGGCGAGGGGGAGGCCTTCCGTTCACCCTGCCCCCCAACCCCCCCCCACCAGCTCGATATTCGAAGTTAGGAAGCCAGGTGGTGGTCTTGTGCAAACGGTGCTGACGCAATGGCCGGCTTAATTAAATTGTCTTCGTGCGCCACGGCACTGATGTGGCTAATAACCCCTCCACGGTGGCTCGAGGCCACCAAATATCACCAATGGGATTCGCGCCGTCAGTTTACCCACAGCACCTCGGCAGATTCACGGGGTGATGCGTACGCACCATGATGTACTCAGGTTAGAGCATCGAAAAATCCATGTGTACACACGCCATGGCTTACGCTTAAGCCAGTTTACGGGCTGTTTGATCAAAGAGCACGCTAAGGTCTAATGCCCCTCCCATGTGGATAAAACCCCAACCCAAACAGTCACGCAGCCATGACCCTCTCGTCTCAACTTCAAACTGTACAGATATTGCTTGCCGTCCAATGATTTGTTTCGCGTCCCGCTTGACTAGATTCCGTGTGTTATTCTAGTTAAGTAGTGTTCCGTGAAAATGGTCACGATGGCCATCTCCCATTACCGCTCCATTTTCTGCTGATTGAACTTGGCCAAAACGACAGGAGCTGCAGTGATAGCCAGCATCCTTCCAGCCTGAGACGGCACACGACGAATTAAGTTAGATGCTGAATGCAAATGCAAGTTTGTGGAGCATTCAACAAGCAAAGTAAGACACGGCACGCAAAAAAAAACTTCCATGGAATCGGTTGGCACGTGGAACAGGCTCTGTCGAGTGCGGCGTTTCTTCGACGGACTCCGGTGGAAAGTTTTGATATTGCAATGTCAGGCTGTTGTGCTTCACAGATGTGGATGATCAAAATTGGGGTTGGTATTTGTGCAGTGAGAGGACCCACAAAATGCATCAGCGTTTGTGTGAAAATGCAACTCCTTTCGACGCTGGTAGCGTTCCCATCCCACGAAAAACCGGGATTAAAGTGTGTCATGTTTTTGACTTTAGTTATCGAATCTGTACAATTCCTTAACATTTCTGACAAGATTTTTCAGAAACCAGAGATATTATAACTCAGAAAGTCAAATAAAAAATACCAGTTAGTTTCAGAAGTAACTTATAGGCCGGGATAGCTGCGGGAATACTTATTGTAGAACCAATTTCTAATGCACGAAAGTTAAAAGCTTGGCGGCCGTGTGGAACTCAAATCCCACACGCAAAATCCTCCGGCCTGCAGTAACAATTAAATCACAACAAAGTTCAGCCGTTTAGGCTTTATGTGGGCTAGTTTCGCAGCGCCTAGTTCCAACATGGGCCGCTTGATGTGCGATGGAGTGTGCATGAGGCGCGGCAACTGGGCATTCCAAGCGGGATTTGAGACGCCTGACGTGTTCAATTAACCCTGTGAGCACCTCACCAGGAATTGCGAACTAAACACAGTCTCTTGTCTAACAGACCAGCTAGATGTTCTAGCGTCACATCACACTGGTTTTGGCCACCACAGGTTAGCGAATTTTGATTGGTGGTGCAAGTTTCGTACCAAATCAAACGACGCGCTGCACTTTTGTAGGCAGTAGTATGCAGATGGGCTAGTTGCAAAAAAATGAGAGTAATTTGAGCTGCATAGTTATCCCACAGGCTAAACTACCGGTGTTTGACTAGTCAGGTTTATTGCAAATAAGGCGATCGATGTAATTCGAAGATGATAACTGCTTAGAAACCGTGACGAAATAATCTCCTGCCCCAGAGGCAAATTTTCTCCGTTTTTTTTGCAAGTTATAAAATGCGCGCAAGGATGAAGACAGAGTCGAGGAGTTGAGTTATGGGTTATCGCGAGCCTGGACTCGAGGCCGCATCAAAGTGTACAGCAGTTTGCGGATTTCTTCCTCGGCCGACTGCTCGTCGTGACCGAGACCACTTAATCGAAAGGTCGCGCAGAATCCGCAATGGCTACGATCATTCCAGGGCTTCACAGACGACTCCTCTGTCAAGCTCGCCGTGTTTAATTGGCGGGGGCGACTGCACCATCTGCTGGTGCTTTTGCTGGCGTGAGAAAGCGAAAGTTCAAGTCACAGGAAAAGGATATGCGCGAACCCACGCACAGGCAGCAGAGCGGACAGGTTGCCTGACAGGTGTACGTCAAATCGCGATTACATGAGAACAGCTACCTGTCCGTCTTGCGTTTCTGCGTCTGGCAAGGGCTGCTTTCTGTGTGCTTTCACACGTGCCCCAGCGCACAAGATTAACACCATTAGGTAAAAACAAGTTGGCATGGGGTTGAATAAAAGACGGCGGGAATCGTCACCGTTGTCGACGCAACAGGCCTCGGCAACTGGGCGCTGGCCAGGGGCCGCAGCTCGAGCTTGAAGCAGCCCTCAAACGCACTCAGCCGATGCTGCCGCATCATCAAAAAACGCCACTTCGCTTTGCCGCACCTGCGCCGGTTCCTACTTGTTTGAGGTTGCCTTCAAAACGAAACTACTTCCAACCCGGTGCGGTTGTAGCTCGAACGGCGCATGCTCCTCCTATCAAACCTGGCTGGCCTTTGAAATAAAACAAGATTTCTCTCTCTATAATCTTTTTTTAGACCGAAAGCACATGTCAAACCTTCTGCCAATCAGGATGACATAGTTTTACAAACGAGTCGGTGGTAAGCAGCACATTCCTTCGGGGAAACTGTGGGCCTCCATAACTGTCATTAGCAACGCAATCAAGAATTTTACGGGAAGCTTAATAAAGTTTTGACTTGTACATGGAACAAGATTGAGTAAATACACGGTAAATGGATTCTTTTCTCATGTGCTTGCATAATTTTAGGCGAAAAGCCTTTTCCCTGTGAATTCGCTGGTTGCAACCGCCGTTTCGCGAACAGCTCTGACCGGAAGAAGCACATGCACGCCCACTGGAATGAGAAGCCGTACACGTGCCGCGTGCGCGGCTGCACCAAGACCTACTCCCACCCCAGTTCCCTCCGCAAGCACATGCGGCTTCACCCGGCCGCGGAGTTGGCCACGGCGCGCCACGACGCCGCCGTCGTCGTCGCCGTCGACCACAACGCCTACCGCAAACTCTCGCCCACTGACTTGGCATCGTCGAACCCGAAGTGCCAGCGACCTCGCCTCGAGCCGCAGTGGCTCGTGTACGGCGCCTCCAACGCAGGCGAGCTTAAACCACTTGACCACTTGGCCGAGGGAAGACATTGCGCGCGATACGATGGCCCTCCAAGGTACATCCAGTCCAAAGTGGAGGAGGACTACGACTTTCCGCGCACACCACCGACCTGCGCTGTCTCCGTCCACACACCCACATTTCTCCGGCCTGTTCAAACGGCGAACAGTGGAACCACGACTGCCTCTTCTTCAGGCGAATTTACACATAATCCCTACGTGGCATGCAACGGCGTTGACTTTCTTCTCGACGCTGAAGACCCGGTGAATGAAGTCGCCAAATTCGGTGAAACCGCAAGTAGCCCATGGTATGTATTTACAGAGAACGCGGTAGAAAGCGCAATTCACAGAATTTAATCCATATTTAAGCGCAAGCTGGCATGTACAGTAGACTTGCTGCCTACATTTTTGGACAGCCAAATATTACCTTCTACTTATTTTGTTTCCATAGCATGACTTACAGAAGAATAAAATCACCATTCAAGGGGCCAAATTCATTGGCATTGGTCCATCATTATTGTTTTGGTGTGGTTATTATTTACCGGGAAGATGGTTTAGTTCTCGTGACTAGAAACCCACAATGCGTGGGTAGAATGAGAAGATACATAGCACGGGAAAATAATTTGCACCAAAATTAGGACCTTAAATGTGGAAGACTGGTGGTGTCTTGCCGGTTGGTTAATCAGCGGGCCAAAACATTCAATGCACAGCATTGTCCGCTTCTAATTATAACTTGTTTAGACACTACTTATCGAGATTTTATCGCTTGTCGTACTTCTGGATGACGCAGTAACTAATTCAAGCAATTTCAACAGAAGTTATGACCACCAGTACCTACGTAATTATGGAGCACTTAATTTTGCGCAAAAACTCTGCCTGCGGACCTTACTTTTGCACTAGCCTGACGATGAAGGGCTAATTTGTCTAATCGAGGTGGAGCCAGGTCACAGTTAGGTCCACTTTCTTTTCCTTTGGGAAGAAACATGAAACTTTGAAATCACCTTGCTACTTAACTTCCTGTCTGCGTTCAGTAGTGTTTAAAACTGGATGCTTTATGGGTTCTTACTGGTCAGAGCCGAAAACCGTATTTTAACACGCTTCCTGTACCATGGTAAACTTCAAGAGAGCAAATACAAGTCCAGTTACCATAAGGACATCTTCAATACGAGTTAATTGTGGCCTTAGTTTTGTAGAAATAAACCGGAAAACTGGCTTCTGTCTATGCATCCACACAATCAGCGAGGATGTCAGCGAAACAGTGCGATTTAGGCGTGTGTGAATGTTAAATCTTCCCGAGCGTAAGTAGATGAAACCCCTAACTTGGCACGTCAAAGGTGTCCCAGAACATGACAGGATATCAGCCAGAGAATTCCACTGTCTCAACCAAAGTCGCGGACGGATGCGCGGTGGTCTAAGGTTGGCCATCTGAGTGATTAATTGTGCCTGATGAGTTGATGATGTGGGCAATAGTGTGGCGTGACTGTGGAGTTGTAACTGTGCGGGCATAGTTAAGTAAATGCAAGTCACAGATCGCAATGCTGACATCCCCACCGCGTTGTTGAGGTGCTTATGCATTGACGAGGATGGTGTTTTACACCACTGGCTTCGAGATAAAGCAGTAGTCAGTCAATCAGTGCTCAGTTACACTCCGTACGCCGGATCTATACGACCGTTTTTGGGTTTTAAAACCAGGACCTCAAAATCTTTCAATTCCGGGTCTTGTAGATACTGCAAGTGAGCACCTCAAATAAGACTACAACCAGAGCAATTTGATAGTCAAATTATTGGTCGCGTTTATGGACAAAACTGTCGGTCGAACAGCCAATGAACGTAGCTTTTACAGCGTCCGTAATATTTTGATTGGATGAACTTTTGGCCGCGGTGTAATTTAGGGTTTTTTGTGTTTTACCTTTGACAGTGTATCATGAGCAAATGCCTCTGGAAGAGCATTGGGCACTTTACGAAAAGATATGACTCAGCTAACCAGATAACGCCTACTACGAGTAAATAAGTAGGGGTCATGTGCACTGGCTCGCACGCACTTCGAAACCGGTTGTTTTGTCATATTTCACGTGAGCATTCGTTGTTGGGTAATTCGCAGACCATGTCGAATGCTCAAAAGCAGAAAATTTTACCAAACAGCCGGTTAGCCTTGGAAGGAGATTGTTCGGGTCGAGTAACTACCAAAGGTCAAGTGCCTCCTCACTGGTTCCCTTTTATTGACTGCGTCATTAGAAAGGGAGAGTGTGAATGTGCGTGTGTATAGGTGTTTGACGCAATACGTCTTAGACCGTATGGAGGTGAGGTTGTGTAGAAATTTGGGCTGCCACGAAAACTCCTCAATTTTGTGCACAACTCTGCTGCTGAAGAAGGGCTAATTTGAAAATTGAGTCACGAATTCTGCCACATTTTAAGTAGCTTCGTCTCACACTTCCCCACGCCAAATTCTACTGAAAATACACACATAGAATCGCCGTTTGCTGTGGTGAAGTGCACGTACTGACTTACACCTTTAGACGGTGGAAGTGAGCTATTTGGGAGTTCGAGGGCTCGCAGTGACTGCCTTAAGGAGTGGCCATCCGTCGAGCAATCATTAAAATACAACTGAGGCGCATCACAACCTCCCTCTCTCTTGAATTTGGGCCGGAGTGTTCCAGTCAATGCGTTGCTGGGCTCATGGTGTGCCCACAGGACATTTCGAACCGCCTGTAATGCTCACGTTAATCTAAAAATCATTCAAATTATGTAGGTTTTTCACCATCACTTATTAAGATACACAAATTTCCACAGTCTTCTCTGGTTCTTCAGACGCTTTATATGGACTCTAGCCACTTTCAAGGCTTTTACAAGTAACGCCTGGGATGTATAAGTTAGATTAGATATTTGGACCGTCCAACAGGATCCACCAAATTCAAACTCGTTGATCGTTCCATCAGGCCATCAGCACGTTATGCAATCACTTCGCGAAACCGAGGATAACCCAATAATTCAGAGTTGCGATTCCTCGTCTACAGAGAAGTCTTCACCAGTTTAAGGTTGACACAATGCCCTCCAAGATGCCTGAGCACCGCTGGATGACCTCGAGAGTTGGATTTGCTAGATGACACGTGTGGAGTGGGCCTCGCTTGGACTCAAGCGGTGAAGTCCGCTACGACGACAGCTCACTTCTCCCCCAGTGCACAGCTAGCACTCCTTACAAGACTAGAACCTTAGAGGTCTGTGCAAACAGGATACAAAACAAAGCACCAATGGCAACGGGACGAGAGAGCAAGACAACCGTTTGCTAGCTGTCTCAACCCAGGCGTGGGTTTGTTGACTAAAACAGTCCGCGTAAACCTGCAAAGGCACGATTGGCTCAACGGCCAGCAAAATGGAAGAAGTAAAGTGGGAGTGGTGGTGCACGCACAGGTGTCCACGAGCAGACGGTTTCGCAGGATCGATGAGATGGGGGTGAAACTAAAATCAGACTGACGGAGAAGGCAAATCGGTACGATTCACTATGCATTTTTGCAAAAAAAATAAATTAACGTCCAAGGTCTAACTCACAGGTGGAACCCATTTATTGCTAACAATAAATACTTAACAGCAAATGCGTGCAACAAGCACGGAGACTCGCGGCTATTATCAGGCTCAAATAGTCCTCCATTGAAACCGGTGTAGTAAAACAAAGGGCTGTGAGGAAATAAGATGGTGTTACAGTTTGTTTTCTGTTACCCACGATCGCCCTCGTCCATCCCTGACCGCTCGTTATTTCCAAGTGCTATTTGTTGCGGTGGTAATGGAGAGAGTACTAGGTCGGTGTGCTGAAAGGGTGCGTCCATCGTGGTCAGTGGTTGGCTTCGGCCGTACTCGGTGCTTGCGTGTGTGTCGCGGGTGTGTTTGAACACTCGTTCATGTCTGCCCGAACTATTTTCCCACAAGCCGTTTTTAAACCCATTCTTCACTAAGCAGGTCGAAATCTTTAAAGATACCTTAGCAAATGGTTAATTTCGATATCATCAGTTTACTTTCCGAGAATGGACAAGATCAGGAGGAATGATGTTGCATTTCAGACGTTCCAATTCACCATTAAATCCTGAGTGGCAATCAGTCGCCCTTGAATGATGGACGCTTCCATAATCTGGGGCTACTTCATCTGGTCTGTGCAAATTTCTTGTCTGTGGTTGGTTCGGTGGCGAGGTGGCTCTGACTCACCATGACTAATCACAGCCTTCATGTCTGCAAGTCCATGATCGGCAGTTCACCCTTAAAGAGGTTGTTGTGAACCGCTTTGATTCAAGTTAATCCACTCGGTTGCAGCATTTTTCAACTCATTGTCGCATTGTCCACAGCATGCACATCAGCCTTGCTGACCGTCAGCTCATTCGCCTCTGTAAATGTACCCACCTGGTCATTCAGAAGTTTGTACTTTTACTTGTTCACTAGGACTGTATCCCTCACCACCTTTAACCGCCCATATAACTCACAAGCTGGTTGTTATTGCGTAAGCGGTTCTCTCTCTCTCTCGTTTCATCACTGGTTTCCCATGGTTTTATAGACCTTTCAGCCATGGGTTCACCTGAAGCTTTTGGCTTTGGCAATAAGCTGTAGTTACCAGTATTAATTCACGCCCTTCATGTCTATAGGTGCATGTCAGTCACCTTGACAATTCACCCCGTCCTTCCTTGTCCCAGCGTTCTCACTGGCTGCCCGCCGCTTTTGATCACACAAACCCCAGTGTGTGGACTACCTGAGACAAGTTTTATTGACACGCCACAGCCTCTAACCCTTCTTAAGTTACTGTCCACCCAAATCCGCCTTACTTCCTGCTTCTTGCAATATGCAGGTGCTTTTAATTCATCCATGTCTCTGGTTGGCTGCTAATCGCCCCCATTGGTTATTAAAACACACACACAGACAGAGGATTGGTTGATCCCCGATGGCCTACACAAGTAAAATAGACGTGAATCTACAGCTTATAAGTTGACATTGCCTTAAATGTGCACCAACACACACGACAAGACAACCGGTTTGTGCCTCAAATGCCTCTAGTCTTGGTATTCTACTCTGGGAGTTCGCGGGCTCTGTGTACATCCATTATTCAAACAGGGGCTTCTACAAACAGAGTAAATCAACAGCAGGCCAGCCAGGTAGTACTCCACATCTAGTAGAACATTACAAACAAGACACATGTGATAAATTGGCCGGATCAAGGCCATATTGACAGTGTTTCAAGGATTCTGAAATTGTGGGCTGGTAAGGATGATCACATTGCGCCTTTTGAGGCATTAATAAATACTGGATTCTTTCAATATCTTCGCGTGACACCAGATCTCCTGAAAATGCGATATTAGTTAATGTAAAGGAGGTGGTCGTCAGTTAGCGAAAGATTCGGCAAATTCTAGGGTCAACGCAGTTCGATTTCTACGTTTAAATTGCCCTCCTTGGGATTTGCCCTTTAGTGGGCCCACAAATTTAGCTCGACGCAGGTGGTTATCGCTGGGCATATGGTAATTACTGCGTTCCACGTTTGAATTCTTCCGCTTGAGCATGAATTTCAGCCCTAGGTGAAAATTGCCTCAAATACATCCCGCTGCTGCTAGTTACAGATTAAACGTTTACGGTCAATCCCCAGTTTGAGATTTTTTTCGGACAATTGATTTTGATTGTGCTGATTGCTTTATGAAGTGCGTTGACATGGGTGCTATGCAAAATTATTAGCTGACTCCCTTGGATGGAGCCTCTTGTTGATTCATTGCTGAAGCCATGAAAGTGTAACCGCTTCTTACTTCTTGGCAATCAGTAGTGGGATTTTTACCACGAATATGCATTTTCATCCTTCCGGATAGCGAAAATGAGGTTCTGTGCTGTAATTAGTCCATTGCTGACGCACCAATCCACTTTATCACAGCTGTGCCAGCAGCTGATGTGCGTTCAACTGGCGGCGGCGGGTTTACTTGATGCCACGTGGCGGGGCTTGATTAACTTCACCCATTTCCATGGTTGCGGATGAATCTTTTGCATGACATTGTTTGTTAATTCAAGTGTGAGGTGATTTTGTACTAGGTAGTATTAACGAAATCTCTGAGTATTTGACATAAATTTAATGAAATCAGCCTTTACGAGACTACTACGGGCTTGTTTTACGCTGTTGAATGTTCAGGGTTATATTTACAAACGAATTTCAGTGAGTAATAAACACCACGAAGTCATTGGTTATGCGAGAATTGCCTCGTGATTTTACTCTGGAACGGTTTGGTCCTGCGTCGCGCTTCCTTCACTTTCACAGCCAAATGCCAAATAAATTCGCTGTAAGTGCAAGTATTCTTTACGAAATTCCTCAACACGAAGACCAGCGAAAACAAGCCAAAGCCCTGTGAAAGCATTCGCGGTTATACCGCATCTTGTGCTATTCCGCACTCGCTACTTGGTCTGGAGGTGGGGGCATCAGGAGCCCCGCAGACAAAACAGCTCGCGCGAATTGGATGCAGAGACCGCACACCCTCCCAGTTGTAAAAAGCACCACAGGCAGAGACACGCCTTGATTACTCTACGTACTTCATCGATAATTGGAAGCCCAACATAAATCCTATTTATACAGCCATAATAAGTATCGGCATGTCAAAATGCGATGGTGCAATTGTGCTCACACACACAAAAGACGCCTTAAACCACAATGGAGACGAGGCTTGAGGGTGCCAAGTCGATTTATCACCTTTGTAATTGGAACGGTGGCTGTCAAGTGGGGTGTGGGCTGGAGGAGGGTGGGGACAGTGCCATTTGGAGGAAGTTAATCCACTGACAACAGCTTCTGGCGACTGCATTTTGTGGAAACAGGTCTGACTTCGTAGCACACAACGGGGTGTTTTGGCGGAGATTCATTGACCTCGACACTAATTGAATGTGGGTTGCAGTGACACCGAAAATTTAGTGTCCTCGAAGGTTGATATGGTCATCTTCCTGTCGTTTGGCAAAACTAGGAGGTACCTTGGCAGGTTATACCAAAACGCCTCTACGTGTAGCCTAAATTATCCGATGAAAGTTCCATGCTAAATCCTCCCTTTCGAGATCGCCTTGCCTAATGAAAACGAAGAATATTTAGCTTGAAGCTGCGTTCAGAGCTTTTCGGACTGAATGCGATTCCTCAGTAGAAGTTTTCAGTTATGGCCACCCAGAAGTGAAAGCCGAAATTTAGATCAGTAACTTTAAAAGTCCAAAGAAATGCCTGCTTTCAGAACTGGGACTCCTTGGCTAAAGTGGAACTTTGTGCGTAACTTTGAGGAAGATCACGTAGGGCTTGTTTAATAGGCTTGTGCAGAGGATGACACCAGAGCGAGGCTCAAAGTGGTCATTAGGCTAAGCTTCGAAACCCGCGATTTAGGAACCTGATAGAGGGCATATCCAGCCCCGGCGGATTAGGGCGGCCAAGTTGTGCTCTTTCTTTTGGTGGCGTCAAACACCTGCAGACGGCTACAAGTGCTTCAAATGACATTATAGACCCATGGGTCAGTGCACTTATACTCACTCTCACCATTGGTTCATGCGAATATGCTGGCATCGGGTCGAACCTGCTTTCGGAAGCAGACAACACCGCACTTGGAGTGCCACAGAGTAAGATCCTGACTGCACTCAATTCGCCGTTACTTTGCACTTGAAGATGTGTGGCTCCAGTGGAGCACGAAAGCACCCACACGCGTGCACACGTGTCGACCTGCAGGTCAGATGAAGCTGTAGGTCACCACATGAATTGTTTCACCAGCCTGCTTGGTCAAATCAACAATCCAATGCACTTTCACGGGAGATTCTAGCTTTGCTGAGTTGACGGCATCGCATCAACACTGCCGCTTAACACGATTCCCCATGCGCTACTTTAAGCATTTTCGTGAATTAGGAATTGCTGTAAATTGACTACAGATATGCTCTTTGCCTATAACTAAATTGATCGATTCATATATGCTTGTTTACGAATTGACAATAGCAAAACTGACAAAAATAATTGAGCATTAAGCATAAATATGACCTTGAGATGAGCTTGCGTCAATGAAAACATCAGATAGAGTTGTGAACTCGTCAACTCATAGTCTTGCAATCCGTTTATCCCATTTTCAGTGGGGGCTTTCTCGTCTACCCTGATTCAGCATTTGTTCTCGATGCATCAGTTTGGTCGAGACAGGTAGTACAACGGTTGTGACGATGACCACTATCCACCTGGTGATGTTGCTTAAGCTACATCCACGCAAAAACTGCTGCCTGTTACTTAAGCTAGAACACGTGTTAGATATCTGAACATGGGTGGGCGTACCAATTTCCAGTCCGAAAAATATCGAAACAATCACGGAACCGGTCTGCCTCAGCTTTTAACCCCACAACTTTCAGCTGACAACTTGAATTGGTGTGTTCGACCCCTTAAATTTCATGGACTTGCCAATTGGGTGACCAGTAAACTGCAGATTTACAATATTGTAATCAGAAATTTTAACTTCGTGGCTTTTTCGATCCTAATTGTGTGAGGTCGGTCGATAACCAACTTTAACAGTTAATTGCCTTTGAAATGAGCTCACAGTCTGATGGAATCGCCACGAGTGTTCATGAACGGACCACAAATATCGATAGGCAGAACTTGATCGACCTACCTATGTTTAAATTGGAGGTTGGCGCGAACCTCCAACCAGACGAAAACGGGAAGTTTTGGCATTGCAAAATCAGGAAGAAATGTGTAGGATGGAATAAAATGGGTAATAGATGAGATTAACATCCGATGACGACATATCACGTTAGTGTAACCTTCGCCGTTAGAGTCTGATATAACTCAAATGCCAGGCGAATGCAGATTCCAAGGAAATTGAGGCTGCTCATCTTTAGAGCTTCTTCAGCTAGATTTCCTGCCACCTTGTCATATCTTGATGCGAACGGAGGACTAAGTGGGATGGGGATGGTTATTATGCCGGCTGTGTTTGGTGGTAGCCCTCATTGTTTATGAAGGGGACACTATGGTGACTGGAATTCGTCGTTATCTTGATCAAATTGTCCGCGTTTATGTTATGATCGCTTTCAACTAGATAAGGCACGCTCGCCTACCATGCACACAAGCGAAATTGACGCTAAGCTAAATATAAACAATAACATCATAATTCGCACCGTCATCGTTTTGTGTTACACATTAGGGTGAGGTGTTAGCAGGCCTCCAAAGACTAAAGATTGTGTAAATATGCTTGACTGTTGACGTTTACGAGCTATGAAGGTCACCAAAGACAAGAGGGGCAATTAACGACTACAAATTAAGCTCCAGGTGAGCGTATGTCAAGTGATACAATTTAAACAACTTGATTCTGCTGAACATATAAAGTCACCGCCTTCAGAATGGCTAGAGAACGAGCTGAGAAACTTCACTAAGTTGCCTCGATGACCTACCGAGTGATTAATCGGACGGTTAGGTTGAAGTTTTGGTCGAAAATTGCAAGAACTTCTTCACTTGTGAGGACAATTTACCCCCAGTATTTATACTAAACTGAGCTCTTCACGCCCACGGATTTCGACTTAGGATCCCCTGCGATGGATTGTTTCTTTTGATTCTTGGAAAAATTGGATTGAGGTCTGTGGGGTGAATGTAGATTCCACGCATTTCTGCACCTGAGATAAATACACCGATCTAGCCGATGGCTTGGTTACAAGCATCGAACGACCCTGTCATGACCGCTGTCGAAGACATCCTGACTTCGCTTCGCAACCGCTTATAACACTGCCTGAATTAAAAGGTGTGAGTACTCATCACAATTACGACTCGCGTGCCATGCAATTCAAATAAAATTTGATCTAATGTGGGCGCGTGCACCAGCCAACTCATGCTGTGCGTTCGAAGGTCGCGTGCGTTCAGAGGTTACACACACACGTGCGCACGTGCACGCGTTCGCTCACGTCACGCGCATTGTGTGACACGCTGCAGCACGCGCGCGCTGAAAGTTGGCACTGAGCCCAAAGTAGCTCACGCACCAATCAGCTGGTTGTGTGGCCCATGCGCATTGCGAAGTGTTTTGGGTGCGTTCGAGCGGCCGCCGACGACGATGACGACCGATTTGGCTGCGTGCCCAAACTGCGAGAGAGGCGGCCAATGGCCACGCGCTGCTTTTCGCCATTAACTGGGACGATGACGCCACCACCAGACGACACACGCACACTCCAATGCTGGACCACCGCGGTTACCGTTTGTGGTCCTGTTGGTTCAGGCAATACCCGGCGTTGTAAGCTGCAGATGTGAAAACGCCTCTGTGTAGCGCCGAATCGCCAACCGGGTACGGTGGACAGCATTCCCCGTTTAATTCAGGTCAGACAAGCGGCAGTGACCATTATAGAAGGCTAAAACAAATGCGTCAATTCAAGATCTTCCGCTGGAATTGTTTCCATTATAAACTCCGAGCCATTGTTTACAAATTGGAAATCAACACAGCAGATAGTGGGCTAAAAAAAAGGTTTCTTGAACAGCCGAGAGGTGAGACGAAATTGTCTTGCGATCGTGGCGTGTCGAAGTCAAGGTCGTAACACTGCGTCAGAATACGTAATGATTGGTTTCAGTTGCCAAAATGCTAATGCCCTTTGACTTTCGACTCGTGCGTCCGGATACAGAACGCAGAACATGAGCCCACAAATATCAGGTACTCGTTGTAATCCATTTAAAATGCCCTTACTGGAAAAAGCGTGGATATTCACACATATTTGAATGTCTTGCGGGAAAAACACTTATTAAAGTCGTCACTATCTATTGGTAATGAGTTTAGAAACTGAAGCCCCGTTGGATATATTTTACTTGAACTAGACCCAGTGTAAAGCGGACGTAGCCAATAACAAAGCTTGTTAACTGATCTGGCTGATGTTACACTAGATCTGGGGATTTGACGAACTAAGCCTGCAGCTAATGAGAGCGGTTACAAGTTAGCCCTTATTGCAGTGTAAAAACACACTAATGCGTCTTGGCCAATGTCGTCAGCTTGCCGGTGCATTGCCTTCATAACGAAGTAGTAAGTTGCGTAAGTTCAGGCTTTCCACCTCGGATTACACATTCTCGGGTTTATTGGTCATCCTGTAAACTTCGCGGTCCGACCTACATCTGCGTAATTAAACGACTATCTATCACCCGAACTCAACTGATTACGACCACTAACATTGAGTGCTCTCACCGTACGCGCATCCGCAGTCGCGGTCTCGTGCTATCAACACTATTGGCTTCGACCATTTAGTTAACAGCCGAGTTTCATTGATATTAAGCCTCCTACTCCCCCCCCCAGAATGATCTCAGCAGAATCGGTTGAACGCGACAGGGATCGAAATGCGTGTCTGCAACCATGAAGGTCAGGTGGGATGTCACAAGTGTTGTTGGGGGAAGACGACTCCAAGAATAAGATCAAGACGTCGGTGATCACGAAAAACCATCGATAGGATTACGGCACATGAAGATGCCCACAGTGCATTTCTTAATCTGGCATCAAAAAGGGGCGAGGTTTGTTCAATTTTTTTTTCGGCTCATGGCACGAATTATTCATTGCAAGATGTGCGTCAACCGAATCTGAGGTAGGGATCAACGGCTCCTAGTCAGATTAGATGAACTTTGCCAACGACTTGAGATCGTAATTCAGGAACTTAAAACTGCGATTCGCCCTATTGACATGTGTTCCTAGTGTTTGTCCCTCTCACGATGGTAAGCTCTTCATTGTGTCATTGTTCAGAAAAATGACACTTTTAAGATCAAAGGTCAACGGACACTTGTGTAAACCAGTACACTTTAAGTGCAATTTGGCCGCAGTAATAACTGTTAGATGGCGGAACCAATTGCGAACAGACTGTCAATCGATTAAAGACACATCGGTGGTGGGGCTACTACAACAAGTAATACAAACAGGCAACGCCTCCAAATGCTTTACACGCCAGTCCCATATTCAAGGAAAAATGACGCTTGGATGAAGGAAATAAACATTAGACTGGTCAAAAAAAGTTATACTTAACAAACTTCATGATAGACAAAAAGAACGTCATCTCACAAACCCAAATGCGTCCATCCAGGCTTCAGGCCACTCCTAGGAATCCAAGGCCAAGCGACACTGAGGATCAAAATGCTCAGGAGGCATCACCCACCACCTCTCTGCAGATTAGGTGAATGGGTTTTCCCTCAAGAGCTCCCGGCAAAAACATAATGTGCTTCATTCTTCCTGAGTGTGCTAGAAAAAGCTGTCAATTCACCAGTAATTGGAGACAATGATAACCCACTTGTAACCTGAACCAAGATGGGCTTGGATGCTTGTTTTGACGACAATGAGTTGAATCGCCAGCTGGTAAGCACCACACAAATGGTTGACTCGGGCAGCGCCCAAGTCTCCAAACACCCTCGTCACATGAGGGCTAAACGCCGGGGTGAACCAAACATGGACACCAAAAT
>UXSR01005345.1:0-12115 GCA_900604375.1 Mesocestoides corti | reverse complement strand
TTTACGAAACGCCCCTCCACGTTGTAATGAGTTGGGTGTCATTCACCTCAGAGGAACTAAATTGCAGCACTTTTGACATCTGCTGGCATTTACATGATTGTGAGGTGGCGTCGTGATCGGCGATCACGTGTAGCAGGAAACTCTGAAATTTGTCTTTTGCATGGAGTAAATTAGCTGATAAAACGTCTAAATTATGGTCGACTGCTCAACCAACGTTAATCAGGAGCCGTGTTTCGCTGACCACTACGAAATATTCAGTGATCTTGCCGATTTAGTCTTCTCCAATACTTCCCATTCAGGAAGCAACATTTCGAAAATGACAGCAAAAGCACCAATTAAAAAGCCCAAGACACCGGCCACTTGTTAAGAGAGATGGACTTTATGTTAAAAAGACAAGGGCGTTATAAGCACGCGAGAATTAATTGAATTAGGTAGGGATTTCTCATAAAATTCGGCAACTCTAGACTCAATTCTTCGCTCATTCAATCCAAACTAGCTTTTTTTTCCACAATTACACCAGGATTATCCCAAAAGCCTTCCTCGAGAGCACACACCCTTCTTGCCCTCCAAGGAGATACCGAAGACCCTTCCAACCAAGTTGAAGGAAATCGCTTGTCCAGGCTTTAATGCAACTTGCTGTGCTTAGTGTCACACTTGACTACCGGCTGAAAAGTTGGTGGAAGTAAAGTTAAACCAGGAAATCCTTCATAAAATCATTTTAAGGAAGAAACTTTGGTAGGAAATTCTTGAGATGATATGTGAAGTTTAGCGACAGACTTTCAGATCTCAGCAAAGGTAATTGCCGTCACTTTATTCTTGATTTTACGGAAAAAAAAGCGAATTCCCACTAATGTCGGTTGATGTTGCTAATAAAACCCATGGGTATTGAAGAGTTCGCATTTATTTACATTGAGATAATAAGATTTTCACATAGGAGTCACTTTTGAAGTGATCGGAGGTGACTAGTGGAATGCAGCTTTTCAAAGCAGACCCACCGAATGTGCCCACGTGATTATGCGCTCCCAGGCTTACAAAAATTACTACAAACAAGATTTATCCAGGCTGAGTGCCTCAATACTCCAATTTCTTACAAATTGAACACGTACATAATGTCCCAGCCAGCGAATGACACGTAATTTGCACACATTTACCAAGTAGTCCAACCGCAGCTACGTTATCGTATGCTTCATTACAAAACTAGTCCAGTTGAGACTGGGAATAGACATCATGACGCGCCTAAGCGCTGCTTCTGTCAAAAGCGAGCACACATCCAGACCCCAGCAGTAAGTCGCCATGCAAACACCCAATTCGTCAAGACCAAAACCTATATAATAACGATAAACGAGGTGCTGCAGAACTCCTACCCGTGGCCACCGATTGTCTAAGCAAAAACAGCAATTCTAGCACAGTTGGCTGTTTACGGCAAAATAGGTGGGTGGGAGTTACTAGATATCACTGACGTTAGCCCAGCATGCCCACAGAGGCTGCGGCAATAAAGTCACATTATGGCCCCATGGTAACCGCCTAACGGCCAATCAGATTGCAACCAACCAACTGCCAACACCGGCGCCTAAAAGCCCGAATGAAGAGTGGTTCAAAGAAGAAAAAAAAATACAATCAAGATTTTTTTAATCCAGCAAATGAACAGTCAAGCACATTACAAGAAAGTTATCTGGACCGAGGTCGAGAGTTCGGTAGAAAAAAAAACAAGAGCTTAAGTCCACACCACCAATACTAAGACGGGAGGAATTTGGCGCCAGCAGAGGCCTTAGTGGACAATGTACAAATGAAACGTTGGAGAACAGGAAGAAGTCCGTCAACCTACAGCAGACCACGACTTAACGATGTCGTAAAATAGTATAAAACGATGTGCTCATAGGAAAGAAAAAACGATAAGACAGTATATTGAACAAGTTATGTACACCGCAGCTGACAGCCCAAAGGTCAAAGGTAGAACCAACTGGTGAAAGCTGCTCAAAATAAAGAAGCATCTAGGTTGCAAGTTAATGAGAGTTGTTCACCACAACTTGGGGCCGATGAAGATATTTGTGGGGAATCGGACGATTCAGCAGCTTGGCTACGGGGTGGTAATCATCCACGGTAATCTCTTTTGCGTTTTTATCCTCGCATACAGGGACAAGGGTCGGCTGGAGAGCAGGTGGTGTCGAGTTCAATACGAATTCTTCCGTAAACGAGTTCATATTCTGCTTGGTAACACCTGGATCTGTTGAATTTATACCATACGTAAAAGGTCTCAACTCCGGAACGGAGTCCGGAAACTTATAGTAGATAGTTGGTTCCTGTGGAACATAAGTGAGTGGTTCATTAACAGGGGCCTGCTTTTCCATCAGCTGTGGAGGAGTGTTAGCAGGAGCACCCTCAATCTGTTCGATAGCCATTACAAGATGCTCCAAACGAGCAGCAGTGTTCGCAGTACTCTCGGCTGGTGAAGCAGATGGCAGGCGGGCATTCGACGAAGGCGAAAATCCAAAGTTTCCATCGTAGCATTCGGACGAGCGGCCCGAAGTGTTCCCATCATCGAGATCAAGAAGCGCAGCGTCGGTATCAGGACCAGGTTTAGGCATTTTCAAGGGTTCAAACGGTTTTCCTTAAAAAATCAAGTCAACTAAATGGATTTACTTACCACGATCCTCAGACCGACGCTTCCTAACAAAACCAGTTGCCACCTCCTCAGTTATGTCAGCAAGGACAGTCGGTGCAGGTAAGCCAGACGTTCGACGGTAAACAGCTACTTCATGCTCAAGGGCACTCACTTTCATCAGAAGGGTGTTTATAAACTTCGCGGTTTGTTGCAAAATAGTTGCCTGAAAAGGTCAAAGATAAAAGCACATTACCTTGCTCAATTTTTCACCATCTTGCGCAGGGGGCAATAGCACACGAAGATTATCAAATCCGGCATTGATACTCTGCATACGGCGCCGTTCGTTGCAATTCGCGATTTCACGTCTTACGCGCTTTTCGTTCTCAACCTGGCCCGATTTCCCGGATACGTCAGAGCCGACGCCCCTAAAAATGAGAAGCCACCTTTAAAATTATATTGAAACACTTTGAAAAATAAAAAACGAGTAAGGGACAGCAGGACAGAAATGCAACATTCATCATTTTGAAAAATTGCCACATAACATGAGGCCATGCGCGTGGACAAACCTGCGGTGCTTCAATCCCGAATCCTCGGAATATTCAGGAAAGGCACGTCTTCTATCGACTAAATCTACCTTGTGCGACATGAAAGTGGGTCCAAAACAGATTTAGATGCAGATGACAGCACTCGAAAAACGAGTAGCAGTCCGGAAATCAAAGCAGCAACCACCACACGATAGAACTCATACGGTTGGCCGCAGGGAATAACAAACATAGGTGGTAAAATTATAAAATTTAATAAATTAAGATGAACAGGGAAAATCATAAATACAAATCAACTCAACACAAATTAATATACGTAAACAAGGCAAATTTTTAATGTAACCAGATGAACTACGTAGAAATTACATGTTTATATTATTACTGCCAAAATCATCTGCGGTTGTTATGGTGCTAAAATGGCTGAGATGTGGTTGTTATAACCATTAAAACAAAAACAGGTTATAAATTTAATGGTTATTTTACAACTAAATATGTTGTTAGATCTTTTTTTCAGCTCAAATTTATTTTTAAAATTTGCTAAACAAACGCTTAAAATTAATTTACACTATTTATTCAGATTTTTTTCATTTGAGAGAGAAGAAAACAGGAGTCAATATCTTCATCTATGAGTCTACAACGAATAAACCTCTGCTAGCGGAGACATGTAAATTTAGTGTGCTTACTAAATGGAGTCCCAAGTGGGTTGCTTACTAGTAGTCATTCACCCTGCGAATGCCATATAGTCATAGTTAATGAACGGGCCTGCGACTGGAGACCGGTACAAGAAACCTGATATTCTATGCACTACAGATTAGAAATGCAGATGAACATAAGTGGGGCAGCATGCACAACGTTGTTGGAGGATGAGGATTGAAATAAGTTTTGAGGACGTGCCTAACAGAACGTGGGATGATAGAGGAGCGATTAGAGACAAAGAATATGCCGGTCGTATGGCGCGCTTTAGATGCATGCATGAATAGCAGTCTAATATTTGGTACATGTTTGGTATTTTTTTCTCAGCACTCATGTTTTTTTTAAATCTAACCCACTGAGAGAATTTACATCTATGATTGATAGACAGGAACTTTATTTAAAGAATTTTATCTGCTTGCGCATATGTGAAAACAATTTCTCGAAGTGATTTTTGTAATAAAAAACACCCTTTTCGAAAAAGTATGAAGAATAATCAGTCTAAATAGGTAAAGCATATGACAAATAATAGGCACATACTTGTCTTCTGAATTGTACAATGATATTCTATGCTCACTTTCAGAACTTCAGTTGCCAAAGGCAGAAAGCAATTGGAAAATTCAAGCTCCAAGCAGGAGCCGTTTGCTTACAAGACTAAATTACTCGTAGGCTTCATGTGGTTTTAAGTGATCTTGCAAGACGATTACTCATGGTAAAATCAAAATTGAATTTAACGCTGTAAGGAGAAAGTGTTAGTATAAAAACTGAGATTTAACAAATCACTTAAGATCAAATATTAAAAGTCTGAAATTTAACGAATGACAGCAACTGCATGATGAATGCAACCATTTTCTCACTCTACGAAAAATCCAGTGAATTCTCTTCCAAAAATATCATATTTAAAAAAATTTTTTGGTACTATCAAGAAACAGTTTTACGCATTCCTTCGATTTAAATATGTTTCAAAGGAATCATTTATTTTCAACTGGCCACATATGTGCATATTAGTTTGATACTAGATATTTGTTTCGTGATCTCAAGTATTGTAAAACGGGCAGGATTCTATGGGGCTGTTTAATCTGGGTTTTACATAAAATGCATAACTATTCGAATTTACTTGCTGCATTTGACTAAAAATGCTTTTAGAAGAAAAAGAATGCTGATACAAGTCATTGCAAGCAACGGATTGTTTTAGATCAACTAAAAAATTGGCCAAATAATCTTGAGATCTGATTATTTGAATCTGTCATACACTCTATCTCAGAACCTTCATCAAACATTTTACTTGCGTTCTTTAGAATTGTGCCTGGAGAATCGTTAAAAATGAAAATCTTGGCCTTGAACAATTAAGGATCAGTAAATTAAAATATACCTTGTTTTTTGTCGAAGTCGTTAGAATTACGTCGGAGCCAAATGATGCTACAAAGATACTCGAGAAACTTGAGATGGCCAGATGTCACGCACACCAATTTCCATGCTATGAAATACGCCACACTCCTGGTAGTCCTTTTCCATATTTTACATATGCAGACCTACTTACTACTTTGTGTATTCAAATATCTCAACGATCGGGAATCCTGACGTCTTTTTAGCAACAACTTTTCATACTCGCATCCTGGATCCGTGTCCTGAATAAACCTTTTTTGGAAGTCTACCGTCTTTATAGTCTCATGCATTTGAATGCCAGTACGGAAGCAAAATATGTGTGATATTACTTAGTCTCCTCTTACTATTAAGTCCAAGCCTAATATAGTGAAAAATCAACCGATCCTTATGAGTGCCTTTAACAAAAATATTTTGTTCTCGATTCAAATGAGTCTTATAGAAAACATAAGCTACAACTCTGTTGGGATTCCTTAGATGGTCATTATGACAATAGAGGTTACAAACCTCTTTTTAATTCCAAAATGCGATTATTCTTACATCCACATTTAGCCATTTTATGCTGGACATCTAGCCACAATACTAGAAGTCCCAAACATCGTCCTTTTAGGAATGGCAATTAAGTGACACAAGCAATAACATTAAGGTTAATTTACGTACAGCCATTTAATTACCCGATATAGAATCTTATAAATTCACTGAATTACACAAGTTATAATGCCAAAGTTTTAAATTATGCATGAGATCAGAACCGCGCAGTATCGTGCTGATCGATGTAAAAATAAAAGAAGGCCAAGCAATAATGAATAGAAACTTCCAAACGCATGCATCCGCTTTAACAACATTTCGTGACTGGCAAATATATTAGCACATGTATTTCAGTGTTTTTTAGGTTGGTACAACCAGTTGCTGCATATTGTTAGGTCTTTGAGATCTTGTTGCTTCAAATCACTGTATTGATGCAACTATTAGGCATAAACTAATGTATTTAATCAACAGGACATTTTCTTTCAATAAAATGGGCTGCATGTATAAATAAAGACAATTTAAAAGTAACGGCAGTCTACAGAATGCTTAATATCGTATTTGTAAAACTAGGTCCCGAGATGTTGTTCTTTGTGTACTACGATATTTCGCTGTCTTTTTTTGCAACAATACATCTTAGTCACACCCTGTTTTGTTTGATTTAATGCCCTGTCCTTTTAGATTTTGTTCCTAATACGAATGTCAGTTGCCCAATATCTCCCTCTGTAATTTGTAACTTTGTTGTATGTGGACACTTCATTTGCCTAATTTTTGCGTTGAATCTATAAATGTTCCTTTAAAATGCTTAATACTGTACTGACTAATTATTTGATTGGTAACGAGGACGTGGATATTATGCGTAGACTGTGATGTCGTCCTCAATAGTAGATTTTTATTCTGATGTTTATCTACCTAAAACTTTGCAAATTTAAGGTGACATATCTATAATTGACCGTTTCGATTGCCTACTCCATTATCAAACCGATTTGTCTTTAAGTCGGTGGAGCACAACAAATTGCATGCATCCGGTCAAATACTAAATAATTTAGTACTTTGGAGCAAATATGCGTCTCTCAACGTATGAGGCAGCTTCTCTATGTCACACTGCATCTTATTCGACCCGGATTAGTATTCCTAAAATGAGATAGCTGCTGTTATTTTACGGTACCGCTGTAGTGATAAATAAGTTAAATGATGACCTCGATTTTTCAGTAAGTTACGAATGTTTGGGTATTACAAAACGTGGAAGGTATCGGAAATAGAACCAAAAACTAGACCTTAATCTCTCATTCTAGCTCCAATCTAACACGCCTGTTCTGTTTTTAGGGAATGAAACTAAAAGACAAAAACAGACCAAAAAGCCCACTTTCTGGGTATGCTTGTTTTGTTCAGGTAATCCGAGAAAAGCATCGCTCACTTAATCCCAATGACAACGTCATTTTCAGTGAATTCGCCAAAAAGTGCGCAGAGAAATGGCGAGTAAGTCACATTCTTGTGTTTTTGTTAACTTCATTCGCATTTTGCACTTAATACAACCCTATCTTGCTTTACGAAGGACATGGCTCCAGATAAGCGAGCCCCGTTTGAGGAGATGTCCAGACTAGACATTAAGCGCTACAACAGGGAAATGGGAGAGTACGTTCAGCAACAGCCTCACATAGTGCATCAGAATGCAATCAATACACAGCAAATGCAGCATCATACCCATTCTCAGCATCACATGCGCGGAGCCAAAAGGAGACGTCTTAAAGATCCAGGAATGCCTAAGCGCTCGCTTTCAGCCTTTTTCTTCTTTTGTGACGAGCATCGACCCAAAATCCGCGCTGAACATCCCGAATGGAAGGTCAGTGAAATCGCCAAGGAACTTGGAAGGCGCTGGGAAGAGTGCACTAACAAATCCCCCTACGAGCTACAGGCGCAGAACGACAAGCTGCGCTATGAAGAGGTAGTTATGCATCGTAGTTTTGGCAACCTTTTTCTTTAGGATTTTGTTAGGCGTGCTCCCAGTAATAACTTGTTTTCGGTTAATTGAAAGAAAATATGGCGGTTCGTTGCATGAACATGTATGCTTTACGTCCACCTCTAAAATTATTGCTATTTAGACTCAGTCCTGGTCAATATGCCATTTTAAGTATTTCATTTTTATGTTATGGTTGAATTCTCGTTGTTTGCTGGATCATAGGCACTACGGGTGCTTGTCTCGGACCCATTTAGCTCAATCACTAGCCAGGTGGCAGTTCAGTGCGTCCGGCGATCAAAGTCACTCTAGCTGATATTGGTAGTAGTGAAGACAGAAAACACCGAATCCTGGTGGTCTGAAAATGGGTTCGCAGAGTGGTTTGAATTGTCGCATCTACACGCGATCACATCCTCCTCTCATTGAAGTAATGCTGTTCCGTGTATTAGGACATGCGTAGGTACAAGGAGGGGACCTTCGTGATGCTCCCGAAGCGCCTTAGGGACGCCACGGCAGAGCCCGGTAGCGGCATTTTCGGTGAAGAGGAAGGTGCTAGTGGCAACGCAAATTGCTTCGAAATAGAGGGAAGTCGGGAAGTGGACGAAGTGGATGGAGGGGAACTGGAGGAAGACGACGATGATGAAGAGGGGGAAGAAGAGGAGGACGAAGCAGAAGAGGATGAGAACGAAGAGGAGCGTGACGGTAAGCTGGGAAGGCACCTTTTACTGTGCGGCCACGAACACGTCTACTTAAACGTCATGTTCTTCAACTTTCGGAGTGATTTTCGTTTATGTACTCAGCGCAAATAATAATTAGGCTCTCACAGGTCATAAGTTGCGATTTGATCGTTAGATTATCCTATTGCTGCATGACACAATTGCTCCCACCCAACGACGTCGCTGTGTGACAAACAGAGAGTGGAAGCGAACCGCGGATCCTTTTATAATAAAGACATCACCATCTTGAACCATCGGATAAGAATCTCTACCCCTGTCTTAAAACAAGCTTTCCTAGAACGTCGATCAGGGGGTCTTCTATACCCACACGTCACAAATCATCCCTTGTTTAAGTTAGGATTCGACGACTTACAGCCAGCTAAGCGACCACCTCACTCTCGCTTATTGACGTAATGAGGTGGTCTCAATTTGCTGCCTCCCACTTTCTACCACTAAGCTGCATTTTAGACGAAGACGAAAGGATGGAAGAAGACGAGAATCCGCCAGGAGACCAGGGTTTGATTCAACAGCGTCAGGGACCCAACCCCTTTTCGGTTGCTTTTGTCGTGAGTGGACACGAGGAAGACGGTGGGAGTCCCGGAGGAGCCACATCCCCGGTCCATAATGACGAATAACGAATGCCCCACAGTCATCCTTGTTTGTGCAATATTGTTAATGTGCAATAAAAGCCACCGTGTCCCGACGTTCGTGTGGCTAGAGTGCTTAACAGTTTAGACAAGAAAATAGACATGAAGCGCATTACGAAGGCGTATTCGATCTAGATTACCCTATTGCAATAAGGTCGTGGACGTGGAAACCATGAATTGTTCCTTAGCAGGTGCATGTGTCAATCAGTCCAGGAAACACCGTGACAGCATAGCTGCAATTCCACATCCCCCATCCCTAACCGACAAAAAATACTGTCCGATGCTTTACTGGAATGTTTTGCATTTCACCGGACACGCAAATTAGCATGCCGTTCAAAGCAGAAAAGGCGAGGTTAGGAAGTAAGTAGGCAAGTAGAGCAAAGATACGTACGCAAAGACAAAAGGGCGCGATATATGCAGACCGAGAAACAAGGAATAGACATCACAAAGGCGTACAAAAACAGGGCATCGGACAGGTGCGCCTGCGGGGAATCACAATTCGGACGTTGGTTGCTCCGCAGCAGGGGAGGCCTGGTGTTGGTGCTCGCGAACTTCTGCCATCCAACGATTGAAGTTCACGTTGAACACCACGAGTCCACCGTTCGCGAGACCAACATTGAGAAATCTACAGTGCGTGCAGAGTAAAACCAGCCCAGATTAAGACTTAATCGAGTAAGCATCGTTTTTATGACACAAGGAGTGTGCGGTAGCTTGAGCTGATCCCATTATGTTCGATTAATGTCTAGTAAGTGACGCACAATAACGTGTGGATTCGATCAGTTGCTCGACGACAAATGGTTGCACCCCAAATAACGAGTTTCCTTCACAAGAACTTAGAACCTCAATTCGTGAATTGGATAAGGAAAAAACAGACACAGTGTTCCTGGCAAAACAAACAAGGGCGTTTGATGGAGGGACAAACACAATGGCATGGAGGTAACGCACAGCTGTGAGCGCCGATCGACCGGGTTTCCGCCGCAACTGCGTCTCCGTTGTGGCTTTGAAAAGGTTGCAACAAAATGGACTCAGGTCTAAGTCTTAGATAAAACCAATCGATTTCTCTGTGACTATTGAAGAAAGTGGACAACTTATAAACGAGATGCCAAAGCCGAGAATGTGCAGGAGCGGCACTGTGTATCATGCAACGAATGCGGTAAAAATTCACTAGCATCGCGCGCGTGTGTGTGCGAGCGCGCATGGCCACAAGGTTACTACTCGACATACCACAAATACGGGCGCTCATTTTCCGTTTTCAAGGTAATAGATATTAAATTTTTGAACACCTTAGCACGCGGTGTAATTGATCAACGCCTTCAAGTTTACGTGGAGAAGCTTTACTTCGAGGTGTCCCAGTTCGTGTTCAACCCAGAGGTTCTAAACACGAGGATTGTGACGCGCGCCATTCGACCCACGCACGCCGGTCTGGCCTGTTCTTTGTCCTCCTCTCCCTTCCCGCACTCTCGCCTTCCTCAAGGCACGCCCGTGGGTCCGAGGGCAACACCAACCCTCCTCGCGGCCACCCCTTTCCCCACTCTAACCCTCCCTAAGCTCTAGCCCTCTGAGTTTGTATGCGGTAGTATGGAATACATCAGGTTCTTCCAGCTATTCTTCTATCGTGTGCCTGGTAGCTAACCATGATGGTGTGGCTATCTAAGAATGACGGGCTAACAGTCATCTCCCTACTTAGGTCCTCGCTCGGTAGGCGCGTTACATGATCAACGTTTAGGTCGACGCGTGGAGCAACGAGTGGTCAGATATCCACGAGCAATTCGCAAACGCATTGATGCCCAATACAACGTCGTCTACCAAACGGAACGGCTTCACGTAAACGCTCAACGGGGCACACCGGTCGTGGGTGCAGACGGAAGTCTGGCGTTGTCGCCATGGTCACTGATCTTCCACGAAAGTCCTGATGCACTAAAGCAAAGCCCGTGGTAACGACTGTTTTGGCTAAACCTTTTACTTTTGTATTTCATTTCGGAAGCTTATCAACTTATCCAGATCAAGCAAAAGAGGAGCAGTGTAGGCCGAACTAATAAATAATCTGCAGGTACATACTTCGTCATGGAGTTAGTCCACTAACTCAATAGCTGTCGAACATTTGGCCGTGCCAAGTGAACTAAATGCGACAACTGCACACAGATGCTCTCATGGAAGAGGAGAATACTGCTAGTTGCGTTGACTTTCCCTGCTAGCTTAACAGAGTGCGGTTCCATAAGGAGAAAGGTGTCGATCCAGGTGGTCTGGATAAGGGCTAGTGCTAGGTGGGTGATGCACTCAAAAAAAGCAGCTAGACACGCTCACCGTTGGTCGTAGTTGAGAGCGAGGCACGTGACAGGGGCCTTGCACCGAGGCAGACAGTGGACGGGTTGGAGGCTGTAGAGTCGGAGGATCCAGACGAGGCCGTCGTTGCCGCCGACCAGCAGGAAGTTTGCGCACGCGGACAGCGCCATGGCGCTGATCACGTAGTCGGCACCTGTTGGCGGTGACTGCGGCCGAGACGAGGAGCTCTCCAAGGAATCCGTCTCCGCGGGCCGCACTTCAAATCCCTGCACCTAGAGAGTAATGCGCATCCGATTGCAACGCGTCAAAAGAGAATGCAGCGAGAAGCATGCACGCCTAGGCAACAATATAATTCTGCAAAACATGAAGGGTTGGGATTTTATGAGAGTGGACCAAGCAACGGCGAGCTCTGCTTCCTTCGAGCAGGAAAAGAGCGTAACTGATGGCAGCAAGAGTTAAGAGACCTCGAAGTCTAGTTTGGTGGTCTGTTGGCGTAGCATCACGCACCTGACGAGAGGTATCTAATTTCACGCGTACCTGTCGGTGCAAGTCGGCCGCAGCGACCAGTTTTCCGTTGATTGTGTAGACCGCGAGTTTGTCTGCGCCCAGCTGGAACACCACGTAGCCCTCACGGGTGAAGGTCAGTCGGGCGGGGCAGAGCGGAGCCAGTAGGGAGGAGGCGGGACGCAGCGCGTCGGAGGGCGCCTGTGGAGGCGCGAACAGGCGCAGCAACTCGCCCTGCGTTGTGTGGATCAAACAGGTGCCTCCTG
>UXSR01005344.1:0-98669 GCA_900604375.1 Mesocestoides corti | reverse complement strand
TACAGTCACTTTTTAATTCTTGCATAAAACCTGCGTCGAACTGCGTGCCCAATCCGGCCAGCAAAGTCCTATTTTGTCTCACATGATATCCAACATGTGAGTCAATGTATGAAATATCTGTCTTGGAGCGGCTACTTTAAAGTATTATTCATCTGAATGCACGCGGTCAGAGGTTAACTTGGGTCGTGTCGAATCCGTGAAGGAAGGAGTGGTTATCGCATTGCCTAAGTAAACATTGACTGGAGCCATGCAGATGCTTACAATAAAGCAATGGCCTACTTGAATGCCTCAAAAGATGATTATTGAGATTGTCGATTTTTTTTCAGTTGTGTTAAGTGGTTGCACATGGAATTGCTGTTTGGTTGAAGTTTATTAGCCGCAAACCCTTTACTAGCCCTTTCGCTGTAATGTGGACTTTCTTAACATAACGTTTATTTATTTATCTTTCCAGGATTTCATGTTTTTCGAACGCAGCAGCTCTTCGCGCTAAGAAAGAGGGAATCTCACAGCGTCATTAAACGCTGCGACTTGTGATATTATCTCTTTTCTGCAGCTAATTTGTCATAAAATAATAAATGTTTGCACCTTTATCTGACTCTCCACAATGACTTAGTCGAAACTGTCTAGCCAGCAGACTCCCTCATAATCCGCTGTGCCGTTGTACATTAGCCGCTGTTAAGTCTGTTGTGTAGCACAATTATCATCAGAAATAGTGTCAGTGAATAAATCCCAGTTAGTGGGAGTTAGAGCTTGGAGATTTTAATACTCGTGTCACTATGCGGATCGCCAGCATGTGCTTAAATTGGTGAATAAGCCATGAGAAAAAGCAATGTGCTGTCTACATGGAATCAAACGACACATTTTATAGCAGACAGGTGTATCGAATCTACGTGTAATGCAAGTGAGTAGAAAATCTAGCCTGGTACGTTCTGAATGGCAGTACTCGTCTATTTACTCTACTAGGTGCTACTTCCAGTTTACTACAGATGCCCTTGTCCTTTATCACTGACTTACTCTCCCGATAGAATGCACATTTCAAGTTATTTATCAATTTGCACAATAGCAAAACACTTAAACTGAACGCTGAATTAACTTTGGCCGCTGTGGGCATAACGAGTTTTCGCGCGGCCTTCCCTACACCGTTATGTTCCCGAAAATCTAACAGCGTTTCAAACCTGAACCACGTTTTAAGCATGCGGTGCAGTAACGGGTTCTTTTAATGAGCACCTACCTTGTTGTATTTAATCGGTTTGTGCTTTCAAATTCTTTTCTATCTCAACTTGTGTAAGACCATTTACCCTGTTACAGGCCAATCTAACATTACTGTTTGTTTGCATAAAATTCTCAACTATTCGTTTATACATTTTGGAGCATTGCCTTTGAGTATGGGATCATGTTTTTGATCGTACATATGAGGGATGTGATTTATTCTTTCAGCTTTTAATGTCAAAACTTTCGTGCCTCCTGATTCAGAGAATCCTTGGTAAACATGACAGAAGAACATGGCAACGGATCCAACGTTGAACAATTCTCAGCACTGAACGAAAGCCCTAACTGATTTGACATTAAATGATTGTTAGTAGCTAGATCCACCGTAGATTTTGTGTTAATCACCCCTGATGGTGATTCATAACGATTTTACCCGGCTTCTTCACTGACGACGACGAATAGGAGTTACCACATAATTGCCTGTCCACCACGCATACACGCAGCTTTATGACAACCTCCACATGCACTAAGCCGACACCACTTCCTTAATGGTCTGAAGCATGAAATACGGAAGGAATAGTGTCGAAAATTAAACTTCTTTGCATCGCTCTAATTGCTATTACTGACTAGACTCTCAGGCATGCGTTTACGTAAGTTTTTTTGCAAGTGGGACCGGCTACGAATGTGCAGCACACAGCGAAGATGTGATTACCAAAAACATAATTTGAGCTCAAATACTCTATAATAATATACTACTTAATATCGAAAACCAAAGTGTGTGTGTGTGTGTGTGGAATAATGCGATGATAAGATGCACCTTCATGCTAGATTAGTTGGTGGACTAAACTACAGAGAATCAAGTTAGAAGATCGAGGTAAGCGGTCTAGCGAAGCAAAACCTTTACTGACAACGGTTTTAGAAGACGTTGATGCTAATCGGAACTCGTATTACGACGACATGGTGGTTGGAGGAAGCTAAAGCAGGGAATCTGCAATTATCTCGTCTGGAATGAAAATATGGAAATTTTCATCTCCACACGCAGTAAATCAGGCGTATTCATTCGAAGTAGCTGACACTTGGTTCATGCGAAACCGAAAAAAATAATTGCATAATTGTTCGTTGAATGCACACACAAGGACATTCTCTGTATTATTCTGGCGGAAAGGTTTCTATTCGCTGATGGTTTGGCAGTAACGAGGCTGTCAGTTTGGTGTAGAGTGCAGGTCGGAGGATGCTGATTTTGACATTTTGATGTGCCGAAGGCGATCTTGATACACTCCAGGCTGAGCTAGGTGATAATTAGAGGTTTACCATTTTGTTGAGGCCTTGGTGTCTCCATTCAAACCGGGGCCGCCAGACTGTATTCTCCCGGTTACACTAAACAGATATCCGGGAAACTTAAAGTGACCAGAGGTGACGAATACACAACCATATTGTTTATTTTTATAGTGTTTTGATTTACACAAAGTCGAGTGAACTTAAATGTCGCAGACGTGCGCGTGATTGATGTATGTAAAGTGGGTCCCCAACCAACAGAATTTGGAAAACCAGCAAATGGACGAGCACCACAAATAATAAGAGCCATGTGCACAGAAATGCGTGATCAGACGTCGTAGGATGAGGCGAGAGGAGAGGACCTGGTGTTCCTGAGAGTTAATGAACGGCCATCATCTCAATGCACTGCTGATACTGACGAATACAATGGATTTACATTCAAGTGCGGATCGCTAACACTTTAGTTAGCTGGGAATCCATAGTTCTTGGAGTATTTTAAATCACATCCAGATTGATGTTGGGGATGGAGATCCGAAGAAAGGCAAACAGTTATATCTGCAATTCCATAATTAATAGTCAATTTTACCCAAATTTTTGCTGGTTTCGTACTGTGGTCCAGTCAAACTAATTTTTTTTCTTACTGAAGGCAGACTATTAACACCATTTCAGTTTTGAAGACCCATGCTTTTAGTACAAATTCATGGTTTTTTGTAAATTGATTTCATTTTTGCGAATGGTTATCTTATATACTCTGTTCCCCAGCACTTTACTTAACTTGCCTCTTGAAGCAAGCAACAAGATAATTTACAAATTATCGCATCTTTCCCTTTTACCTTATCACTCTGCCATCGCCCACTTCGCTGTCTTAGTTTTCAAAGTGTAAGTGGGCGTTTCCTATCATTGTTCACGCGTTGTTGTTTTGGTGTCGCCTAGCCTCACGCCGTGCTAATCGACATTTATAGTCGCCTTGTTTACGTGTGTCTTAGCGCCTTGGTAGTTCGCCTGGTCTACAGAAACGTGTCTCAGCGTCCCATTGCTTGCAGACAGGTTCAAGGGTGCAGGCGTGTCCGTCTGTGGCACAAAAATAACCACGGCACAAATCGTTTCTGCCGCCTCCAATCATATTCACGTTGGCTACCTGCTCAACGCAATCGGGTCTTTGTTGCCGTGTGAACAAATGTATCACCTCAGATACGACTATATTGGGAAGTTACTTAGCAGTTATATATCTTTTGGGGCTTCAGCATCCCCAGGACTACACTTCTTAAGCTTTTGACAATTTTCTAATTTTGATTATCATTCAAGTTTTGTGCACGCCAACATTTGTAATCAAATCGCGCTTCTCTTTACCCACTGACATCCTGCCTAGGAGCGTGCTTTTACTCCCACTTGCACTCAAGGCCGCCTACGCCAAACAGAAGACAGCAAAGGCTCTGTGCACGAGGTCGTCTTGCATTGGCGCTGGGAGGCGCCGCGACTCATACGTGTTCAGTCTGAGTGCTAGTCTGGGAGGCTTATCACGTGATAACATAGGGGCTTCGATTTTTGTGATCGGAGTTTGGCATCTGTGTGCCGGGTACCGCAACAATTTGGCAAAGCAGGTGAGATGAGTGATAAAGTGATGGAATAAATTACTCGAGCGGCTGGTGCCGATGCTGGTTCTCAGGCCGTTAATTGACGGCCCCACCAACAGTATCGCGGGCTTCGTCTATGATCCAGAAAATGGGGTAACGTTCGAATCCCGATATCGGCGTTGTGAGGACTTGTTCTGGGTCGACATCCAGTCACAGGACTACAGGTGGAAGGTCAAGCTCCTTATCCGCAAACCGGGTCCAGCAGAATAGTAGGGTTACCGTACTCGACCTCACATAGGACGAGAGAACGCACAAAATCTCGAACGGATATTTGTTGAGCGCTCCTCTTTGTTCGGAACCCGTATAGGTCTCTTAAGCTCTTAATAGGAGAGTTTGACGGCTTCCCAGACCACTTAGCAGTGGTCAATCAAGAATGCGAGAGAAGTCATTTCAAATCAATGATAGTTGGCCAAAGCAAATCTATCCTTTTCATTTGCAGCCTATAATTTCCAAACTACGCAGATCCCCGAAAAAGGCTGCTACATTTTATCGAGCAGAAGCCCCATCATCTGCCCCCCTTGACTTGTAGTGATTCGTGTTAATTCTATCCGTCCGGTCTGCCTCCGTGATTTCCGATTCACTGTCCCCTATTCACAGCGAGCCCGTCAGTCAGGGTGGACCATCTACTTGCACATCCCCGCGCCACAACAACCCCTCACTGCCCGTTTCACTTATCTGGCCTTTCTGACGTTTGTGTTTTTACTAGTTCACCCGGACTGCATAAGTCGGATGCTACTTTTTATTCACAGCAGCCTAAACTCACAATTAGGTTGTGCTTTCTAGCGAACAGTCGTTTCTGTCACCTTTTGTCTTCTAAGTCTCCTCGAGTGTCAGTGTGGCGTTTTTGGGCCAGTACAAAGAGGCGGACCCGATGTGGTTCGAGACCACTTACCAGGGCCTTAAACAAACTCAAAGATTGTTTAATTTAATCCCTTCATCACGTACGGAGCCAGTTAAATTGTTTGTTGCTAATGACAAAAACGTGAAGCTAATTTACTGCGCGGCACTTGGATTGCTTAATGGGGGATTAGCAAATACACCGTTAGTGTTTTACTATATTTACGTTTTTCAAGTTGAATATTGAAACGAGCATACCTTTCACGAGCATGAACATAAATTTCGCGTGAACTACCATCGTTTGCTTTCTAATAGGTTCCTTACTATTCAAACTTAGATTGTATCTTGTTTCCACACAGAATGCCTACTGAATAGGTGTCTAATCAGGAAATAATGAGGGTTAATGGATTCAAAGCATCCTAATTCATTGTGAATTTCACCTTCATGAATGAGCGTATTCCTTGTAAAAGTAAGTACATTAGGCGAAATTGATCGTGCTAGGTTATAAAAGTGGCCAATGATTGTAGAAAATGTCTGAATTCCTGATAGGTAAACTGCAACTCTAGTTTTTTTCAAGGAAGTGCCTGAAGCCTTAGGGTTTTTTAGATTTAATGCTTCGGATGGACCTAAGCATACAAAATTACAAGTCCACAACGCTACTCATGAATGCAAGTTATTGACATTGATCAGCTTAAATCACACAATGAAATCATTTTAGGTGAGCAAAATGTAGAATGATACGTCTTTTGTAAGTTAAGCACTGAACTGGCGTGGCACAGCTTCTTGGCTTCGTATGAGTGCAGGATATCGTGATTAACTCACACACCACTCCGGCCTTGCACGCATGTTGAGGAATTATTAACTTCCTGCAAAAAAGAGAATTTCGTAAATAAATTTGCCAGGACCGAGCGTGAGAAGAACTTCGACTATCTCTGGTTTATTATTTTCACCACACCAATACCCGTTCTACATGGCCCGTAAATACAATACAATATGATAAATACATGTGCGTAGTGTAAAAGGGTAGACATCAGTTCATGCTCTTCTTATTATCCCCCAATCAGCGCCCAGGTCTCTTACGTCCGCTTCCTTTTTGTGCATCTTGATTTGCCGTTGATGGGTGTTGCGCAGACCCGAACTGCCCACCGCCCATGCTGTCCATGTTCCCTATTGGCAGGCGGGCTGAGAAGGGTCCGAAGCCTCCCATCGCACTACCTCCTGCCATCATGCCGTATCGGTTGAGGAAAGGATTCCAGTTGACCAGATTCTGCTCTTCCGCCTCCTTCGCAGCCCTCTCCGCAGCCTCCCGAGCCAGCGCCTCCTCCATTTCGCGCTTCCTCTTCCGTGTGCGTGTTAAGAAGAGGATCATGGCCTTATCCTTGTTGTTCAAACAGAAACCGAGCACCGTGCCGAAGATGAGGAGGAGCACCAGTGCTAGGAGGGCCATGTTCAAGAGTGTCGTGACGTATTTGGGCGCAGGAAGTCGATTGCGCTCTTGTTTTGTTACCTGAACCACGGGTTTCTGGTATGTACACTGTGGACAGGTGCAGTTCCTTTCGATGTCCTCTTTTAGCACAGCTGTATCATTCACTGGCATATCCTGCGAAATAGAAACAAATATGAGTATATATTTGTGTATGATTACCGGACTAAGCTCCTGAGTAAAGTCTGCTCCATAAACATTTCTTTACAGGCGTTTAAAACCGATTATTTCTCACTGGCAAAATCATGGTACGTGGGCAACGTTAGTTATGACATGAGGTCACTGATGAATGAATTTCAGCTTTTTTGAATTAAAACATTTCCAATAACAACGGACGGTTTAATTTTTTAATGGTATGTTTTTGTACTGAATAATCATCTACTCACTGCAGCCGAATATCGACAGTCTTTGTCGCTAAATGTCCGTCCGTATCCTGTTGGCATCAGGTCTGGGCAGTCCTCAACCTCTTCACTGCTTTGGTATCCAGTTTCTGCTGTGTTGGGAGGTTGTTTTGGCGGCAGGACGCTGCGCTTCAGTCCCCTGTGTCGATATACTGTCTGGGTAAGAACTTTTCCATCAAATCGCTGTAAGTCATGTGAATCGATTTCATTATTTGTCAACGCAGAAGAGTCAATGCAAACTTGCTCAGTTGCCTAAAATTAAAAGAAACCATGGATAATGGACTCGGAATACTAAAGGATTAGTTTGCTCGACACGTATGCATGTCACTGGTCGGTAGTTGAGGTACTCCTACATAAAATGTGGCGCTGAGGTTCACAGTCCTGCGTGAGACAACCACAAGCAGTCCATAATTAAACCATTGTGAGGTCACACTTAAGGCACATTTACTCCTCCCCCGAGATTAAAAGCTCATCTCCACGTCGAGTAATGCAACATAGATCTGTGAAAAAGCACTGCCTTTACCTCCATGATGTCACGATAATAACGGAAGAAGGCAGGTGGGAGTCGTTTCATTGGGAAACCAAGTTCAATGCCCTTCAGTTTTTCCCTCTTTGGAATCCAGCTAAGGAAATTTGGATCAATGCAATCCACCGGAACGACATCTTTTTCCTTGTTAGTGGGTGTGTATATAAAGAGGTAATAGAGGTCCCTCTGGCCTATCTGTACACAATCCAAATAAGTTATTATTTGATCAGGGTATGGCAGGTCCGAAAGTGGAGCACAAGACATCATAACATTGGCCTCTTCATGCGTATCCGGTGACTTCGTTGACGTTGCGTTATCGAATACAGTGAACAGGTCTTCCAGCGACGAAATCTTTGGCGTAGTAGTCAGTGAATGAGTCGGATGGGGTCTGGGGCGCCGTCGTATGGTTGATTCTCTTCTGGAATCCTTTTTCTCCGTCATCTGACGCATAATGAAGCAACTAATTTGCGGACAGAAGCGACAAATCGGCGTGTTGCCAATTGGTCCATAAGGGAGGGAATATTTCCTATCACTGCTGTACTGATTTATGGCTTTCTGGGTTGAGGAGGACTGAACATCTGCAGCCCAGTATCCTCTGGGGCAGATATCTGTCTGTACGGAAGCCAAAAAAGTTATGAAAAGTGTCAACTCCGTTATAATCCTCCCATGTCCCATCTGGAAGGGCAAATGGGCACACTGGACACCAGCACAGGCGCCTTCGCAATGGTGGAAAACATTTGATTGATTCTACGCGTTCAGATTGGAAGGTGTGCTGCTGCCACGATCGTTAAACCCTGCGCGACCTTGAGATTGAGCCAATCAAATCCGTAGCGTTAAATGTGATATCCGCTGTCCTGACGACCATCAGTATATTTAAGAAGGCTTCCTTGTGGCTCTCTGGGTCTAGCGTAAGGCTCATTTTAACTTGACTTTTCAGGTTCTTAATTTGTAAAAATATGCTTTTTTTCTAAAACGTGCGATCACAGAAAAATTAAGCAGATGAGTAATGCTGTGATGTTTTTAAAAAAACGCAATTCCTGAATGATTTTCACAGAGTTGGGAAAAACCCGTTGAAAAGTGTGACCCGCACAGTAGTTGGTCTTAAATTACGGAAACTATTAAGCAGTTGTGACTGTGAATTAAACTTTTATAAACGACTCTGACAAGCAAAACCATTTGCTGGGTAAACACATATGTGTCCTTGTAACATCCGTATATGGTAGACTTGCCTCAACTTTTAAATCATATTGTAAAAAAAACCTTAAATTTTTACTGTTTTTTTCGTAAATTTTTGGTGCCTCCCACAATTAGGAGAATGGTCAAAGATCCATAGAAATTTTGCTTGATCAGTACTTAACAAAATGCTAAAATATTATTATGTTCACTTTAGCTAAGCAAATTTACCAGGAACGCATTTAAGAGGAAAGATTTTCAGGTGCCGTGCACAAGATGTTCTTCAGGCCCAGTGGGTCGCAACCTGCTTATTAGGCTCACAGTGAAACGAAACACTCGAAACCGCAAAAAATTAAAATTGTGTTAAAGCCTGCATACTCACGATGCATAACCTAGCACTTTATTGCGCTATTTCTCAAGACAACCATCAAAGTGTAGTTTGCGCTTCTAAATTCAAATGTAAATTAGATGCATTAATGAAAAGAATTTGATAATTTTAACCACCCTCTTACATGGCATCCAATCCTAAAGGCAGACGTACGCTTCACGCTAGTAGATCATGCCACAAGTTACTGTCAATGGTTTCTTGTTCAAGGGTAACCGCTGGTAATTTAGTAGGCACGACTAACTGCGCTACGAAAATCGAGTAAAGTACATTTACTCTACGTGCTAAAAATAGGTTGACTGCCCAAATCTGACCAGTGACGTAATTTCGCGTGGACGCCTAAGGTAACTGAACCCACTCCTCGATAGTGGTTTGTAATTCTAGCCGGAGGAACTGATTCTTCCAATTTTGCCAGATTGTTTGAGAAGAGTGTTCAATGACATCAAGTCGGGGGTCATCGTTCGTGTAACGCTTTGCAAGGCAACTTTTCGACACTTGTTGTTAGCTGACACGCCTTGAACCCGAGAACAAGGGCTACCCGTTCCTGCTAATGTGTGTCAATTTTCTTACAAATGTACCCTAAGACAAAGAAATGAATTATTTATGCTGGGAAATTTAAGTAAATATCAAAGAGACAGACCTAAAATGGTAGTTTTGGCCAATGAAGAACATCTGACAACTTTCTGAAGAACGCCTCAAACAAGGATGGTGGCTTCTAAGGCGATTTTACTAATCTCTATCTTTAAGTTTAAAAACATTGTCAGCTTAAAGGCTTCATCTGGCATTAGAAGCATGCCCAGGAACCCTGGGTGTGAAAAATAGTAGGCATGGCATGTCACAAAATATTAATTAGCTGCCGATAATCAGGCTAAGGCATGGCACAATGTGCTTTCCCAGCAGGATGAACATCCAGGTTTTAGTTGCTGCGCTTAAACGTGCACAGTAGGCAGTGAAAATCCTGTGATCTAACTGTATTGTGTAGCCGATTTTAATTCCGGTGATTACATACAAAAGTCGAGGGCGCATACCTGGCCACTGTAGTAAATTCTTGTTGCTGCCACTTTTCTCTTTAAAAGGTATGTTTGCATATTAGATAGCAGATCTCCCCGTGGCGCATTTCTCTTCCATGAATTTACCAAAATTTATCTAGGCTGTGCCATTTCGGGGACAAAATAAACAAGCCAACGTATTTAAAAAACATTATTAATAAACCAAATGGTTGCTTAAAACAGAAATATCTTGTTATAGACAATCTGACTTACCCGTTCCAATGGATTTAGCACACCCCCCGTGATCGACTTTATAGGGAATTTCTCTTTAACCAGCTACCATCATTTTATTATTGCAAACGGAAAATGCCAATTTGGGTTCTTATTTCATTCCCGATATGCATTCGTCTTCAGTGAAAAATAATACCTTTGACATCTTTACCTGACTTCGAACTGAGGGCAACATCTGTAAAATGGCATCTGATTCAGTAACGGAACAGTGTGAAGGCCTGCTACTTTAGAATGAGCAAAATGAATACAAAAACTTGCGGGTTTTTTAAATTATGCAGACGTAAGATCCTCGAATTTAAACTCTATGTACAGCAACTCCTAATTTACAGTTAGACATACGTACAATGTTCGTTCAAATTTTAAAGCTCTTAGTTTTCAAATGCTTCAATAATTCCCAAAATAGTTTGCATGAAATCAGAATGGAAAAAAACACCACTTGTGTTTGTACTGTCAGTTTGCACAACAATTTGTTTCATGATTTCTTCTTGCTTCCGCAGTTTTGTTATTTTAAATAACCGCGTCGATTTATCTCGAGTGTTTGTTTTGAGATTGTAAGTGATATCGCAAATTGACGCTACAGCTCTCCCAGTTTTTATCCGAAGACTGCCTTGAATTGCGTATGTTGCTAACTGCGTCCAAGACGAGGTCAGTAACATGGATTTCCTGATCTTATTAGTACTCGATGTGCCCAGTGATTAGAACAAAAAACCAATTGTTGGCCTAAATGAATGTAATTAGCGTCGCTAGCTGGTTTTTAGGATTTGATATTTGAGTGCTTTGACCAGTTAAATGTACCTGTTAATGTGTCTCCGTTTATGTTGCTCCTGCCTGAATCCTGCTTGTCTGTACGATTTGAAACTAACATAGCTATCCTGGATGAAGAATTCGTTTCCCCGACAGTTAATAGATAATTAGACAAAGTTTTAGAATATTAAAAATATATTTCGCACGCATAATCTTACTTTCATCCCTTATTGAGGTTTACTTTAGCATATTTGCCGAAAATTGCATAACTGTCAGGCACGCGTCGTGGCTACAAACAGTGGTAGGGTAAATAGACACTGCTTTACTGAATCTCTCCTTGTAAAGTAAACAGAAACAGGAGGATGCGCGGTATATTGAAGACTTTAAACCATCGCGATACTATAATCTTCCGGATAGGACTCGAGGCTTTCAACGTCTTCCGGATCCTTTTGCATCCGATTGCAGATCGCCTCTACAGTTGCGGGTAGATACATCATGGACAAAGCTCCACTTCCAGATCTGCATCGGTCTCTGAAATGGGCAACAGTTTATGAGTGAGATAGATCCACTGCAACTGCAGCGTACTGTTAGTGACAGTAGTTTGGCATCTACCCCTTTAACGGACTTATCTAAAAATCATTAGTGTGCGTATTCCCCAAACTTCAGTGGATTCCACAATAATTAAATGCCCGTGTCCGCTTTCGCCAATTCCCCCTTCAATGCCAAATACTACGTCTGATAAATTAGCGTAACTCAATAGTAAAAAAACATCTAGGTTTTAATTTTGACTAGACATTTTATTTGTTCGATTAAATTCTGTGTGAAGAGGTTCAGACAAATAAAACACTGCCAACTTACAACAGCCATTCCATTGCAAACAGCAAACCGGCTCCTTCGCTGGGAACACCTATCGATGATAATATGGTTACGACGAGAACAATGCTGGCACTTGGGATATTTGGCACTGCCAATGACGATGTGAACGTTAAAAACCTGCAAAAATGCAGTAAAGTTTGCTGAGAACTAGGTTGCTTATCAATTATCGTAATCTTAATGATTAAATGTGCTGTTTACCTACAAAAATTACAGGATCAGGTCAACCAACAAAGGTTGTGGACGACTTTATCAGAGTTGGTAGAACCTCTCCTTGTTTTCTACCACCAGGATACTAAAAATTTAGGTTTCAAGCAGACCACTAGGGCCTTATTAGTAGACCGGGTAAACCGCGGATTGGGTGAGGGAGTGTAAAACCAAAATACGGTGCTCTAACCAACCCTAGAGCAATATGGAGCAGATGACAAGAGGAAAATACATTACCCACTAATTAGGGCAATTTTGCAAAAAAAGACTAATAGCTGCACGCAACAAGTCTGTCTAGCTACTTTAAGTGCTTAACTTACAAATTCAGACTTACACCACGCTGATTATTTGCCCAACGTTGAGGTCGATTTTGGCTTGTTGAGCGACAAAAACGACTGAAGAGGTGATGAAAGCAGCTGGACCGTCGCCTTTCAAGGTCGCCGCTAGGGGACCCAACAGCCGCGTAACTCTTTGACTTACGCCAAACTTGTCCAGCCCCAAGTACGTCTCCGGCAAGGCTAAAGCGCTGGCAAAGTAGCAAATAAACATGGATAACAGATGGCAGTTCAGGAGTTTATTTGGGAAAGTGTTGGAGCCGATAGCCGTTACTAACCACAAAAAGCATCTTTTTACCTTAAGCTCATACCTGCGTGTATATTTTTCCTAAATTACAGCATAGGCCAAACCGCACGCAAGAAGCTATGAGGATTAAACATGAAATTTAATAAAATTATTGAGTTCATCATAACTGGCAATAACGTTCCAGATGCTCTCATTATCCATGTGTGTGGCCGAGAATATTTATAGTACAAAGGTCAAACGTTACGTTTTTTTGGAGACCAAACTTAAAATCTAAAAATATGCAAGTGACTATGGCTTTTCGATTCGTAAGTTCGCTTTAGCGTGTGCTTTTACGCACACAAGGCCAGTGGTTTAGCTGCAATTACTACATTAACGTAGCATAATGCTCTATCATAGTTGATTAACCAAGCACACAGACGCAAACGGACATACTGGCTCAGAGCAAATACCTGATCTCATAGGAATGAACTACCATCGTTACTACTCAATACATTAATTGATGAGCTCATTTGTCTTGCCGAAATGTTAGACTCTCAAACCAAAAATGTGACAAGTCCAAACTGTTAAACATGTTGTTTGATAATTGAAAAATGGTTTTGTTTCAAATTTAAAGGAAGCCAAACCACTTCACTTGACTTTCAGTCATTTTAAATTAATTGCTTGCGCATTCATGTCTCAGGTTATTGAGACTTCAAACTAAGACCATCCAAATGATTATGTAGTTCACGAAACAGATGCTAGGGGTTCAAAAGTCAAGATGTTATGGAGGGCAAGTCAGTACTTTTTGGCCGGTCTCTTTAGTATGTCAATTTGCATGGGAACGAGCATTTTCATGATAAAATACGTCACCCTTTCTGCAGGGAAGCAGGAACTGCATTTAATCTAAATGGCAACGTTGAAAACGGTAGACATTTGAACTGACTGTTTGATTGTCATCTTACATTATGCAGTAGATTAATTCTTTAGTGTTAAGCTATATGTTTGGAGGACTTTCTTTTCTCGACTGCTGGGCTGGTCGTCCACTTCAACTGAATCAAGATGGCCGGGGCTTCACAAAAGATTCACCTTTTGACATTAATTACAAGCCTGTCTAAAAACGATGGTTGATAATTTCGCGAATGTATTGCCCACAACGACCAACGTGCTGTTGCAGATTCGATGGAAAACAGGCACTGAAAATACCCCGGTCCTATTTATTTGGCATCTAATGGTCGTACGAATTATGCCACGTTTTCCTGCATGTTCCCTCGAGACTGTGGTGACATTTCCTGTAGCTGCATCTCACAAAACAATAGACTTGAACTTCTGGGGTGACTATTTTGGTCCGTATTTACAAATAAAATCGTCATTCTGGAAATGGAAAATATCCTCCTCCTCCATCATCTTTTTTGCTTTTCCTGAAATGACACCTTTATTGTACTCACAATGAAATTCTTTTGATATGATAATCAGGAAGACAAAACCAAGATATACATATCCCCAATTTTCGTGTAGAATATTCTATTATTGCGCTTGGAGCCTTACGTACCTGCATAAATAAGCCGTAACAAGTCCCCTTCAATCAGATACGCGATTGTGATATATAGTAATGCTCGGCTTCAAACACTGACTGATCGTGAGCAATATACTAACCCCATGGGGCCGCTATGCAGTCAAAATTCTTTCGGGATAAAGGCAGTGACAATAAGCCTTTCATCTAATAATTCTCTTGCAGAGGAAAAAGCCACGGAAAATTACGTAAAAGGGTTTTTTCAAGAATCAACTGCTGGTTAAGTTTGTCACAGCAGAAATTTCCGATGTGTATCTCTAACGCTTATATCAACATCATTTTTAAAACACAATAATTTTTCTGCTGTTGTTTAACGCCAAGCGGGCTGAATTGTGTGGGGCACACGTAAACACATCAGACTACGCGGAAAGGGTAAATACCTATTAACTTGCTCGTTCTCATCTCATGTGTGTGTGTGTAAAAAGCAAATGGCACACAAATAAATAAAGACTTTGGGGATGAAACCATTTGGGAGCACCCACAGACTTCAGTCAGAGTGGCGAAAATCAGATTGGCACGTATGAACACCCACAAGCCCTCAAAACGGCTTTTTGATTGTGGAGTAGACATGGTAATAAATCGGGGCTTTTGTTTAACGTTGAGTATGCTAAATTTGAGAAGGGTAGACAAATGGAAACAACTTTGTGAGGCTTTAATAACCGCGTACTAGCTGTTTACGGGCAATCCCGAACGAATTACTTGTCAATTCCCTCAGCTTTAGAATCCAATTAACCGATTCCTTAGAAGTTTCTAAATACAAGTGATGGTGTTCACTTATTTGGGCTATTTACATGCACTCTCCAAACACATTACTTTGGACAGTCATTAGATCTAATTGGGTGATCATTTTTGTCGATATTAGGGTTAGTTGTGAATAGGAGTGGTTGCAGTTAGATTGTGAAAAAGAACGTTCGAGGTTATCATTGGCCTGAATTTTGAGTTGCAATTGTTGGCTGATCTTGATTTTTAGACGAGATCTACCTGGGTCGCACATCCACTGGAACAGAATTCAACATTAATCCGTCGTTTCACCCTCTGCTAAAGGATTTGGATTGAAATCCATGATGACAAAGGTTTAGTAGCTTTGTACAACTGGAACCTTACGCAGGATGTGTGTGAGGTAAGCCTAGCAAGTCAAAAAAAAACACAAAAAACATCGACTTACGGACTAGTTGTAGCAAAGGCGAGCACAAAGGCATCGCTCGAATATTTGAGCAGTCGCAGAGGGTTCCTTCTGCTCGCGACGAAGTAGACAAATACTATTGCAAAGAAGTGGATGGCCAGAGCGGTGATCACGGTGACAACAAACAGGCCCAACTGAATGAAGTCGGACTCGATGTTCTCCCGGCCAACCACCGAGCTGGTGACCATAAAGCAGACGGCTACAGGGGTCATGCTTGAGTAAAAGAAAATCTTTTAAAGTGGTGACATTGTTTTTTTTTGAAAATTGAGAAAAAAACTTCAAAGGCAAAAGACGGCTTTGGACTGCAGTGCTTATTAACAGTAATAAAGAGTTTAAAATGAGCAAGTGTGCAATGAAACCACAAAGAGGGAACAAATACAGCCGTCTCATACGTAAAATGTGGCTGGTGTTGGTGTTAAAATAGCATTTCGATATTCTCGGAGGTGTTGTTGGTGGCCAATTCAAGAAATTCAGCCGCACAGGCAAAGTAAACCGCCGCTTAGAAAGCTTTACCTTCATTTTAGAACCATTAGTCGGGACTTGCCGAATAAAACAACCGTGTGATCAAAAAGGTTGTGAAATTACAGTATGAATCATCACGTGTTATGCATAAACAGGTAACTGGAAGTTAGGGACTGAACTTGTTTTGACCACTGAGTGATCCAGTCGGTTATGATTTCCCTTTAGACTATGAAAAACAATCAAGCAACAACTAAAGCTAGCATTCAATTTCTTGACAATGTCTGGAAAAGAAACAATTAAACTTCCAACGAGCCAAGGTAACAATTAGGAATGCTTTGACAAGTGCGAAATCCGGTGACAAAACCACCCAATTAAGAATGACCCAGTCACACGAAGCAATTCTGATGCATAGCCATGATGTCGAAGCTGTAATCATTGGAGCTAAACCCATTGGTTGACTGCAGTCGGATTCGAATCTCGGGCGCAAAAGACACAGAGAAATTTTTTACTGATGTTCTCAGGAGAGAGAAAAATCACTTAAAAATTGCACTGAGTTGGACAGTACATATTTAATTATTTCGAGAAGTAAATTCTGTTAAGGAATCAATAAACGCTTGAGTTGAAAAGTACACGAACATTTTAACTAATTCGCTTTGACAGACGGAAAAAAATTTGATGGAATCTGAAAAAAAGTTGGAAACACACTTTAAAAATTACAGACCACCGCCAAGAAACATGCATTGATTCACATATTTCGTTATTTACCAATGCCATTTTGTTGTAATGCCAACTTACAGAAGGAAAACGGACATAATTTTAGTCACAATCACCGATAGGGCCGTAAAGAAGTCAACGAATGGTTTTGAAACATTGCCTGTTGCTTTTGCTGCTGCTCCAAACACAATTGAGCAAAACAGAACACCTAAAAGAAAGAAAAATCGAAAAAGATTGCTACTTCGTGTTTGTGGTAAGTTTTAACAAGCCCAGGACAGGAATCTAGCTCACTGACATGTAAATTCTCTGTTAAGGCAGTTGAGTTTGTTGTGAATCGTGTTTATGCGCCAGCCGGATCCTCAACTCCCCCTCATTCGCACAAATATTTACCTTGGATTATCCACACACCTAGGTCTCGATGTTAGCGCATGTATGACTCACACATCTGAGGTATAAATACACGCGAGCAAACCCCACACACGACGACGACTTCGTCAAGTCCTCGAATAAACGCTTGACTCTCTGTCCTACCGCAGACTTCACCCTTTTTGGACAGTTGGTGGTGTATGGCATCGCAACAAGTTAATGTGTAATTAATTATGCATTTCATAGATTGGGCACCTAACTTTCTCGTGACTATCTTTTAAGCCTTAAAAAACAGACTATAGTTAGCCTAGGAAAGCGTAATCGATAAAATGAAGATTAAGAGAAAACATCGACAATGCGGTTTCAAGTATACTGTAACATTACACAAAGAATTTCAGGATGTTTGGAAATCCGTGAGCAAAAACAGGCCGCAACTGGAGGTTTGCCTTACCCCATGGTGCGGCCACTTTCAGTCGTACCTTATTTTTCAACTTCGAATTTACATTTATTCAAGTTAGCATTTTTATTGGTAGTGCCTTTAAAACGTATTTCTTTTTGGTTTCTACATCGATTTTCATTAATAAATCAGATATAGTCCAATTTATTTCTTCATAAAACACTAAAAATCGCTTTTTACAAACAAAATTTATTCTTCTTTTAAGCTTTAGTCAAGCTGCCTCGTGAGCTCTTCAGGTTAAACAGTAATAATAATAATCCTTATAACTCACCAACCATATTTGTGCCATCCTTATTAGAAACCGAAATTGTTTTGTTAGTGGTCGCATCAAATTCCGTTTGAAACTAAACAGCAAGAGGATTTTAGTTTCGACACTGTAATCAAGTTGCAAGTTATCGCACCATTTTATCAGCCTTCCCAATTTTCTGCACTATCACTTTACAAGCATAAGGCCTCAATCAGATATTACCGATGCCAATCATTAACACTTTCTACAATCTTTTAATCATCCATCATTTTGTCACACAATTTATTCAATCGCTAATCACCTGCGACATTTTCTATGAGTTTTTTTTCTAAAAAAAGTTAAGATTTGACCCATATGAATTGCAGTTAAAGGTAATTTTGTTGTTGAGGATTTCCGCCTTTTGTGTAGTTCTAAGTCTCTAGTCTTGAGTTTTTTTCAGACCTGGCCAAAGTCCCTGTTCGAACATCAAGTGGTTTATTGTTACTTCATACGAATCAGTTTTTTTAAAGAAAATGATGCTTACATGAAACATAGTTACACCCACGATGTTGTCTGGAAAGAGATTGCTGAAACACGAAATAGTGGATGTCATATTACCTCTTGATTAGTCAAAGACCCAGGAAGCAATTATAGTTTAACTGGTCATAGAACTTCGTCTTTTCACAAGACCCTATGATCCCTAGTTTCCACGATTATAAGACTACTTAGTGGGGTGCAAGTAGCAACAACTTTCTTCTGAGGTAAGTCACAAAAGTTAGCAAGACATTTTGGCTACAACAACGATCAAGATTCTTAATATAAATTCAAAATCCAACGCGAAAGTACAAGGTTTGTTTTGACGGGATATCGACGATCACTTACTAAATGACATCTCTGAAAACGTCTGATGCAGTGAGACCTTGGGCGGCCAGGGACGCGGCTGTATTGTTCGTATTGCCAGTGAATACACGGCTCCCTAGAATTAAATAGGGCTTTTATTGCAAAGGTAGGCTCTCTGAAGCCAGGCAGCGTTTGTTACAGGGTGTGTGGTGCATGAGTATTGTGTGCTTGTTCTCCTTAATAGCATTTAATTGCGACTAAATTCGGTTTCAAAACAGATTTCTACATGCGTTTAACAAGTAAAATCAGCATCCAGTGCAATTCATTTGCACTGCTTTCAACAATAGCGGAAAGTACCTTTATTCGTTGTTCATGAGAAACATTCGCTACGGCATACACATTAATTTCAACCTAATATCCAGAAAATAAGGAGTTTTCATTTGTGGAATGTTTTCATGCTTCAGGTTGATGAGGGTGCACTAGGGCCATTAAAGTGATTGGCGTTAAATTGCTGTTTCATTAGGGAGCCAATGTACTAGTTAGACTTGGAAATGCCGGTTTTGTATACACCTCCTTACATTTTAATGGCATTGTTTTTTTTGGTTGACGTCAAATACTTCTCTGGTCTGTGTGGACTTGCAATCACAGAAAATTGCTTTGCTCTTTGTCTCCCAATTTAAAATAACCCCACTTAAATCTTTATTCATCGTTATCGATCCGTACCAGTCCAAAAAACCATCTCCTTATAAATTCTGCAGCTGGACGGATTTTACTTCCACGAAGTACCCAAACTTTTTCAGTTCATTTGCCTCACAACTCTGGGGATAGACATGGTTTAATAATGACTTATCAGGCAACGCAGACAAGCCTACACATGATTGTAGGTTTCATGACATGCAACAAAGTGTTAAGCTCCAAATTTGTGAAATTATCGGTTAAAGTATTAGTACATATTAGACTGGAAGTAGTAGTGAAAGTTTATAGAAAATAAATGTTTTTGATTCTGTGGAGATATTTGATGCAGATCATAGTTCATAACCAAGTTTGCGTGTTTGTCAAATCACAAAAAAAGGCCTTCCTGATTAAAAAAAGTGGTTCATTTCCTGAATGCGCTTACAAATTGACAACGTTTGTATCTGTTCCTTAACAAGCAAATTATTTTATAAGAAAATGATTTGCACTTGTAGCAGACGTACCTGGTTTAATTAATAGCGAACTGACGGTTCCAACGATTGCACAAAATAAGTTGATTAATATGATGTACAAAATCCCAATAATTCCAATTTTTCCGTCTTTTCGGAAGTTTAGCCCCGCAATAGCTAAAAGGAAGATGCATACTTTAGGAAACATTTGGCAGAAGCTTTGTACTTTGCCACACAACTTGCGTGATACATATTTCTGGTTGCAAATTTTATCTCATATTTAGAGGCCCCTGAAGGTGGAGGTCACTGGCTCCTGCAAAAATTCAGCGCGCCTGATCACGCCTAATCTCGATTTAAGGCCCCTTCACTTCAGCAATCACACTTATTCAACACACTAAGAGTAAATGTAAGCAGCGCACAGAGACGTTGTTCTAATTTGCACATCACGCGACTGAATGATAGAAGCTACTTAGAGCACAAATACGTTGACGCACACACCACGCAGAACGGAAACAGCAGTTTCAGTGCGTGTTCTGTTGACTTGTTGGTTAATGATTTGAATCCCATGTGGAGTGAATAATCTGTTGGTTTTGTTCTATAATAGAAAATCTACTTGAATCCTAACTTCTGCCCCTAACTGGATAGATAGCTCTGGTTTTACCCGCCTCAGACATTTTGGTTCTTCTTGCTACTATTTATCAACTTATCGCACTTTTTGGGTAAGTACTGGAGCGAATTGCTTGTGAAAAAATTTGATGTTACATACACGTTTCCTCCCTATAATTTACATTAATTAATCATACTATTTTAGCCCCGGTGCCAAGTATTTATGTGTGTGTTTAAGCTGAACTGTCACTTATTCATAAATGTTATATGTGCGCTTAAGGTTCCAATTGAACGCTAAGCATGACATAATCTATCTATGTCACTTTACCTATGACAAGATTTGAAGCGATCAAAGGCAGGATTGTCAATTGAAGTAACCTGAGGTACACATCTGCTGGCATTGCTAAAAGGAAAAAATTAAATAGTGCATTTAAAACTGCCAAAACACAAGCTTGACAACTTTCGACACAACGGCTTTTATACAGATCCACAATTCATAATGTGTTGTGGTTTTATGTGCCAAGACGTTTTTTGTCCATCGGCAGAGTTAACTTAAAGTCTTCAGCTATTGTTGTTTAAGTAAATAAAAATTGAAATTAACAAGACTTTCGAAACTGGTCATCTGAAAGTAGACGAAACAGCACTCATGGCTCGAAATTAAAATGGCAACCTTGAAATGCATCTGGAAGCCAAAATATCGTGCTGCGTTGGCATTAGAAACGATTCGCCATGATCGCATTTCATTCTTAAATTTGAGGGGTCAAGCCTAGAGAAGGCAAAATGTAAGGAAAAAGCTAGTCAGTTATGTCGGTGCATCACGATTCTTTCCTGTCCGATTCACAGTTCAGTCGATTTGTTTCCTAATATAAATTTGGTTGATGTTGCAGTAGCAAAACAAGCCTTTAAACTGTCCACCGGATGTGCTATCACTCATGAAATTCCGGTCTCACCGACAATTAGTTTTGACCTATTAACTCCACGTCTTCAACCATGGATATAACCAAGGTTGCCTTGTAAAAGTTTAATCGGCAAAAATTACTGCACACTTTTTTGGATCCTTATGATTTTAGACGTCAGGTCGCATTGCGTATGATTTCCGATTAACTATCTCGTGACGAATAAACACCAAGCTTGTTATATTGAGTCTTGCGAACACACGTGGGTTTAAAAGCCTTGTATTAAGAGTGTCAGAGCCATTATTAAAAGGCGGCTTACCGATCCAAGTGATGGCAGTCGGTCCTGGTTGAGTTGCCCTAATAGTAAAAGCCAGACCAAATCCCAGACAGACTCCAGCCACTGTTGAAAGCATAAACCAATTGTCAATGAGGAACTTAAGGCAGGCATTTTTGTCCCTCCGTCGCACCTTTTCCGTCTCCTGCATTGTCTCGTCCTTGACCTCCACGGAGTTTGTGGATCGCATTGGCGACGCTGATGCAGAGTCGCTTGAGCCGACGCTCATAGGAGATGCTCTTGGGTAATGTGCAGCGCGGTGATGGCATCCAGCGCGCTCTATGCAACTCTGGTTCACGCGTTGGCTACCACTGGCTGGAGTGCTAGTGCGTCAGCAGTTACCCACACAACCCACTAAGACAGGCTCATTTTATTGTGTTATGACAAAACATGCACCCTTTGCTAATCATCTGCTCAGTTTAAGCAAAACTATTTTAAATTGAAGATTCAAACTGTTGGGAGCATCTAAAATTACATCATGTTATTCAACATTGTCTATTTTTTAGAAATAAATGTGAGATTCCCAGGCTTGATTAGGTTGATGCGTATGAAACTCTGTTGGAGAAGTCAGATGTTCCCACAGAGGTTCTTTGCATTAAAAAGATTTTTTTCATGTTTATACAATTCGCCGAAGTTGCAACTTCGTTCAATCACCATCACTTGAGTTTCCTACTAAAAGTCGCGTCTGCCTTCATTCATTCTGATCAACTTCAAATGAGGCAAGGCCATATGCGTGAGCACATTTCAACGCAGCTGCGAAGGCTTTTTTGTGATTGTTCTGGAACTGGTATTAGGCAAAATATTTTTTTTAAACTGCAACCGTGAGCATTATTTGCTGACCCAAAAATTTTAACATCTCGCAGCAGTGCACATTATATTTTCTGTCTATTCGATTGTCTTTGTGCATTTATGGCAAATCTTTATAACCTCTAACTCCGAATTTGTGAATATTAACGCCGGGAGCAGTTTGATTTCTCTGTCAACCGTGAAGGCTTGAATGCCTGAGATGTCGAATGTTGAAGGCTTCCATTTAAAGTAGTAGCAGGATTGTCGTTGCATCAGAGTAAGATGGGGAAACTGAAATAGGGGACATGATTTCAGAAAAGAAAAGATCATTCTAGCTTTCTGCAGCGGATTCCGGAGACTTTTGTAAAGAAACGGAAATCGTTTCTCCATTATAGCGTGGGTGAAAAATCATGCATTGGGACTCCATTTTCCTTTGAATTCTAGTCTCATGATTAAATTTAGATTACAGTCAAATCCCAAAGTGCTTGTGGACAAATTAATAAGTATTCAAGGGATAAGTTTCCACAAAATTTTGTATTAAAACTGTTTTGCAAAATTTAAATACTTTTATTTATTTCGACCTTGCACTTACATTAATAAAGTTAACCATTTCATAGTATACATAAGCACATCTGGTATCTCCACAAAAACAAATCTGAAGAAGCAAGTTATTAATACCCTAGTACTGATCCTCCACTACTTCCAAAACGTTACTCGATTTGTTCGTTTTGCTGATTGAGGTGTTGATGCGGTTTTTTGGAGATAAAGCTGACTTTAATTGGGGCAATTCTCTAAACGTTGATTCAGGAAGTGGTCAGAACTGCTAATAAATTGATTTCATAAAAATATTTCGTCACATCGCCTTCAATTATAATTTTGATGGGGATTAACGCAAAGGCACCCTGACAGTCATTTTGACAAATTTTAATAACGGACGAGGTCAAACAAGCTCAGCCTATTTACATCATACTGAAAACTGGTTTCTGTAATAAAAGCGAACATTTGCATTTATGATGGTTCTGTTCTGACGTCCCTCTACCTGAGGCACCCAATTATCCATACGTCAGCATATATCCTAAAATGATAATCGTTTAAAAGCATATTTAACTATCTTTATTCTCATAAGAGGACATTAAGAAATAGACTGTCCAGTCCTCTTGTAGAATAACATGTACGCACACTCAAGGCCCTGAAAAACCCGCTTAAAGCTTTCGCAGCTGACTTCCGTCACAACGTCGTCATTGAAATCAAACCACTTTCCGTAGATGACGGGGGTTTCGCCACCTCGAGTTATCCTTAGCGCACTGCAGGGTACTTGAACGCTGTCAGTTTCTTGTGTCCCCTTTGGAGAGATTCTGTTTCCCACGTGGGTAGTCAGCGACCCTTCCGACGTGTAGGTGGAAGGGGCTTCTATTCTATCTACCCTCTTCTGATGCCTGTTCAGAATGACCGAGTCCTTTGTACTGGCCAAGGGCACTGTGGAGGCATCATTGTCCCCTTCCAAACACACAGAAGGCGAGCTTTTCAGAGACGCCCTTGTTGGAGTCTTCGATGAGCTTCTAGACTCATGCAAGCCCGAAGAAGACAGGATGTGTGGTTTGTGGTACTGTCCAAAGAGTCTCGACTGCCAGGCCTCGGCGAAACCAGAAGAAGACCGAGGCGTGCGTTGCGACTGGGTATTCGAAGGACCCACTGAAGACTGACGTTTGGATACCTTGCTGTCGTCGTTATTTCGGCTAGTAGTAAAGGCTTCTCGAGCCTTGTGTGGGCCACTCGTCCAGTCTGACTTGTCACTCACGTCAATATCGATCGTGCTATCTGAGTGGGTTACTGAAGTTGGTGTTGAGGGCTTTCGACGATACACGTGGGTGCCACCAGCAAGAGACGAGGGCTCGCGTGAACGATTACTCGTCCTTGAGGAGAAAACGAGCTGCGAGTTTGAAGTGGTGTTGCAGTTTGAACGGTAAGTGCTGGCGGAACGCGTCTGTGACTGCTGACATGAGGCAAGACCTCTACGCATGCTGTTAACAAACTGGCTGTAAGTTCTCCACTTTGGCTTGGTTGCTAACAGCTCTGTCCTCAAGTTCCTTGCTGTTAAATTTTCACGTAAATTGCTCCGCCTAAAAAAGGAAAAAAATGATACGGAGAAGCCAGCGTCGGCTAAAAATACAGCATACTGTTTTTCGCAGACTGGAAAAAATTCAGATGCTTTTCAGTAGGCAAATCTGGATGTCTGATGATCTAGAGGAGTGATTGTTTGGTAGTACCAACGATCTGTTAGAACAATGAGTTTTAAGAATTTCCCATATTGGGACATCATTCCTCGTCTGAACGGAATTCACTTGAAATTATTGATTTTTATTGACAAATTGTTAATTCGCCGAATTCATTAAATCATAATACTCGCTTATAATTCGATTGGGTGCTCAATAATAAGCAAACGTTTCAAGTTTATGCGATATTGTAGTTCACATCTCTGATGAGTCGTTCTATACCTTTAAGCTGTATCTTCATCAACTACAATTTTTAACTCACACAAACGTACACTTCAAAATCATCGGCTACTTTAAACTTTACATTTTTTTTTAAAATCAGTAGACACAAGCAAGTATTCCCTTTAACTATTAGAACGACCTTTAATTGATGCTTTTAAATCAGTATGGGTACACGATATCCATTATGAAGAGGGCTCTTTTGTAACCACACCCATTATCATTCAACCGACAAGGAAATCTGGGTCAGTCCCCACGGAAATACAAAAACACCCAAAATTACCCGTCCTGAAAAGGCCGGCTTGAAATTAGACCCTGATATCTGTGGAACCACACCATTTGCTTAAAATTTGTGCGATTTGCTAGGGTAATGCTGTTATTAAAATGGTGAAATGAATGTTTCCTCAATGCTATTCCTGGATTTTACGATTATGTCGGAGAATTTATTCAAATTATGCTAGTTTCAGCATTAAAATATTCTAGATATTTTGTTTTGTTACCAAAGACTTATTTTTACCTAAATTGGTATTTTACGGTAGATTTAAAATAGCTGAAATTGCTGCGAACCAATGTGTTCAGAATCCTTAATTGGTGCCTAGTTACTTTTTCTGGTTTAATAGGCGAATTTGTTATGAGTGAGAAAACTCCTTTACAGTAGTTCAGTAATGGGTATTTTCTTGAACAATTTTCGTCTGTTACTTGTGCGCATACACCTGTTGCATCAGAACCTTTTACAATGGATTTAAAAGACAGGCGTGTGCAAATCGTGATAGCACGTTGGACGTTGCAAGAAATACGATGTTCAGATAAGCACTCAAGTACCCCCTGAGAGCGCGTGTAGCTTGTAGTGAATCGTGTTGATTTACGTTAAACACCCAGTCGTCTCAGCCTCACACATGTCCCCTCTGTTCACAACCTGCCCGTCTGTCACGTGAGACCGCTGGTGCATCACCCCGCTGAATGTACCATCACCACCACCACTTCCAGCATTGGTCATGTGACCTCACAAGCGCCGGTGTTCATCTTTACATGTCACTCAATTGTACACGACAACTTGGTTGAGCGGTCTAGTAAACGGTTGTGCCTTCCCCACTCCGGTCTTCTATATTTGCGCGGGAACGCAGGGTAACGTATTCGGCCTAGATAATCGCATTGGCCCCGGCATGGTTCAAGACAACATGCCGGGGCCCTCAACAAGCTCCAGGGCAGCAATCGCCTCGGCTTCGTGGGGAAGCCAAGTGAAATTCGGTGATTCAATGCCCTGTAATTATGCTGGATCAAACCACTTTCAAACATTTCGCTCAAGGACCCCTAAATTTGCAACAAAAACAGAGAACATATTTACCCTCTGAGGTCCACCGGTAAATTTTTCGACCCAATCGCAACTTTACTTTGCGTCAAGCTTTTGGCCTCTTCACTGGAGCTAGAAACGCCCGATGTGGTTGAGTTGGCGTCCTTGCTGTGGGGGAAGTTGTGGCTGCCAGCACCAGGCGCTCTGAGCGCCTTGCCCAGCAGCGAAACTCGAGGAATTCGTCCAAATTTAACTGCCGACACGGAGGTGACATTGTTCACCAGGGGCGCTCGTGTCGGGTCCTGGTCTGATTCGCTCCGTCGCGGGCAGGGTTGGAAGTACCGCTGTTGTGACTGGGCCCGCACTCGTTGTGCGGTGGTGGTTTCCGAGGAATCGCGGTAGCACATGAAAGGGTGGTTTGTGTTGGTCTGAATGGGATCTGTTACGTGACTAGACTGCGGTTTCGGATCAGACGTTGGCTCCTGTTGAACAAGAGCTAGTTACAAAGTGGCTTTAAAAAGCACAAATTTTGCAATCTAAGGGCTAACATGATAATTGTAATTTTCAACAACTTTTTGCCGCCACATTCTGGCGCCTGTGCAAATTTAAGACCCTTTACTAAGAAGATGGTACTTTTATGTTGCCCCGGGCATCAAAAAAACTCAGGGTTTTAACTTGACATGAGAGTTGCAATCATGCATGTCGCCTCACTCCCGGGAATGCCTTACTCAGATCCCAGGTAGGGTAAGCGCAAGGGCCGCTTCGTTGAAGTTAGGTTATTCAAACATTCATAACGGTGACAATCTGTAGCCAAAATATGCCTACAGGTCTTGTTTAACTAAGCTACGTCCTGTCTAGCGTACTGATTTTTCTGCAGGTCAGTCGGGCGTAAAGAATATCGCAAAGAAAATGTGATATGCTTAAGCATAGGTTTTCCACGTACTTTGGGCATGAAATCGGGAGGCACGCTACCGCCGATATATCCGTAGGGATCCTTAATAAAGGCGTGGTAGTGACCCCCACAGGCCGCCGCGCCAACGTGGATGACAATGGAGAATAGGTCGTAGGTAACTGGCTGGACACAGGAAAAGTGGTTTTGAGTAGTAGGTTTTGTAATGGCAAACTTCTAATTCCACTAACATACTCACCAAGGTCATCTTTCCTGCCACGTAATTGGTCATGTCGAGGAGAATGGGGAAGCTGCACATCTTGTCAAGCTTGCACGATTCCATGGTTTTGGCATCGTAGTAGAAACGTGACAAGGAGAGAGTCAAAATAGGCGGTAATTCCGTGAACTTGCTCGTCTAAATATGGCAAAATATCCAAACCAGATGATACATTATTTGGACCATTCTGAAACTCAAAAAAACTGTTGCGTTTTAAAGCTAATCCATAAATTTTCATTTGATACTAAAGAACGTTGGAGTAGGTAGAGAGGTTAAACAAATCACCAGTGAAAGGTGATTTGTGCAAATAGGCCCCATGTCCGGTTGCCGATAGGCTGAATTGTGGGCTTGCTTTGATATCCCGTGAAGTCAAGAGCCGCCTATGACGTCCTCTTGGAACTGCGATTTACTGAGCAGGTTCACAAAGGTCACATGAAAACTTACGGATCATTGACTCAGGCAATATGAACTCATCTTGAGAGCTCTCCCCAGGATGAACTAATATGTAAGTCACTGTGCAAAAATCCGCTTTGACGAATCATTCCCAAACAATCAACCTACACTCAACGTATTTCCTCGAAATTCGCCTCTAAACTCTTCAAAGAATCTTCAATCGTAAACATCTTAAATATCCATTTATGGTTATGCCTTCCTCAAAACCTTGGACTTAGGCAACAGCAATAAGCTTGCCTTTGTCGCATCAACTCGGCATTTGCATTGTTCGCAGAAGTACTGGTTGTCTCCCGATAGTTTCTCGGTTTGTGTGTGATTATTCAGGGCTTCTTCAATTGAGTCGCAATCACTGACTGAGAGGTTGACGTCTTGAAACTCGTCCTAGACTTAATTAGCCAAATCCTGTTCAAATCACCCACCTACATTTCGCTCACTAACTCGACCGCAGGTAAGACACTTGATCTACAAAATTGGAGCATTATGATTGGATGCAATTACAAAATACTCACCCAGGTTCTCAAGACTCCCCTGTAAAGGTCACTTATCAAAGACTTCTCGGAGGTGTCTTTCAAATTATTCTCAAGTTGTTCAAACAGTAAACGATTCAGCTCTTGGATATCTTGATGAACCAACACCTAGGGGAATGTTGGGCCCTAGCGTAAATCATACCTCGTCTGAACTCCAACCAAAACTGTCTGTGAGCGGTTTCGCAGAAACTGGGTCACCATTTCCTTGCAAGAGATTTGAAAACAGAACTAATAGCTCCTGTACAATCTACAAAAAGTTAAGTCAAATCAAATTACCCGTTTAAGTTTAGTAATTTGGGTTTTTTTAGCCATTGTAAAAAGTCGATCTGGAAGGGCGAAAACCACAAGAATTAGTTAATGCGTTAATTAAAAATTAAATGCCATATTTGGACCAGTTAAATTTTTGAAAAATGTACAAATTATTATTCTGTTAATGCTTTACTAAAGTTTCAACAGGTGATTTTCCAGAATCTGAGAGATCTGAATTCAAGTTCTATTCTAATATCCAATAAACCTTTACGCGTTGTTTGATTTCTTTAAAATAAACCAATCAATAATCTATATCGTGATATTTAATCAATTTTATGGACAGGAGAATCCCGACTCACTCGTTAGGTCGGGCGTATGTAGTAACGTTTGCAAAAGTGTATTTAAGTAGCATGTTGCTCCCTGGTTAGCTATCCCACTTATTCGTTTGCGGGGCGTCTCTTTCCATAGTTTAATTGCCTTCACAATGTTGGCAATGTGACAGTCCTCGTCGCGCGAGTATTCTGCATTAATATGAGCCATGTTTGCTTATGTTAGCTCCAGAAAACCCCCAAGAGCATTCCTGTAAGGCAGTAGAGACTAAATCCTTCCTAATATAGATGATTTCTTATTTTTAGGTGGTTCGGTGTGCAAGACACTTTAAAAGGCCCATCGCCACATGGCATCTATCGACCCACCCATTATCGATTTCTTTCACGTGCTAAGCCTGCTTGTGCGAGGGCCACCCTGACTGCATCATGCTGTGCATCGGTCGCCTCGTTACTGGCCGAGTGCTGAAGTGGACTAGTTCCACTCATTCTACTACACTCATCCTTTAAATCATTTCTGAATTTTTAATTTTAACTTTAGCTAGTGCCGGTAATTACCGTCAGTGATTTGTTGGTACACCAACCTAACTGGCTTTATTCTGTCTGCACACACAATTTTGACCCGGTTTAACCCTTTTGTTCACGCCTTGACACTGGGTGTGTGTCCTGAAACTAACCTGTCACTTGACTAAGTAGCAGGGCAAAATATTGATTTAAATAACTTGTGATTTCCACAGAAAGCATTAAAAGACTGCGTCTCACTCCATTAGTCTTCTACTGCCCATGAAATCTTACAATGCCAAAAGTTGACTACGCTATCACAGTGGGTTGTGCAGCAAGACTATGATGCAAATTTTGTTGCGATTTGAATAGATGAGGCATCAGACAAGGAACTAGGTGTGTAGGGGCTTCGGATCAGGTTTTATTCGAGCACTGGTTTCGCCTAACTCAATGTTAAGAGTGCACACGAATTTCATCTATTTTGGCTCGACTGAGCTTGAATGATTTAATTCACAGATAATAAGCAAAATTATTTAGTGTTAGATCAGATTTCTAGGTTTGATGGAGTGGGTTAACGATTGTTGCTGTCATTGCAATGACCAGCAGATATTATTTGCTCAAAAGCTAAAGTTTCACTCGTGTCCATTGAAAAAAAATTGGCTTTTGACTAAAAATTTTATGATATCAAATGTAGAATAATATCGATTTGTGACAAAATTTGCAATGATAACGAGTCTAGGAGATATTTTGAGCTGAAAGAAGCTAACCTCAAAAGAAATCCTAACAAAAACAGCATTCACAATGCCAGGGCTAAATCAAAGCGACGTCAACTTGCACACTTAAAACAAGAGTCGACACTATTTTGTTAAGATAAATACAACCGAGAGCCGAAAACTTCCCCTGCCACGGTACCTGCTAAGCGGCACGCTGAGACCGGCGGTGATTTGGCGTGTCATGTCAGCTGTGCGATCAATAAGGATGGGGTGACAACACGTGCCATCACGTAGGTGGCTTGCTGCTGCAGGTGAATAAGATGCCACCCAAGTCACAGAAAGTGTATAGTAAACTAGAAAAACTCACCAAAAAAGATGCACGTCTCTTCGACAAGGAGATGGCACTGTACATGGCAAGGATTACGGACTTTCAGAACTTCGTGGACCGAGTCGATGACTGGTATAATAAAAACGAAAAGCGCTATCTAAAATTTATGGCGCTGTACGGAGAGGATATAATTTCTGAAACCGAATTTAAATTAGCATTCCGTAACTTGAGAACCCCCTTTTCCGAACTGGAACAGCATATAATCTGTCGAATGGTAGATCCAGAGAAAACTGGTCGAATTGAATTTTCAAAGCTATACGAAGGAATTTGGAAGGCCCTGGCTAACAAATACGTTCAAGACGACGATCCCAATGTTCTCGATTTAGAACGACCAGATCAGTGGTTTCTGGCCACCTTTAAGGTGCCCACCTACGAACCCCTGGATATGCCGACCACATTTGAAGCTTTAATCAGTCAGGAACACACTGGGTTCATGCTGCGGGAACTGATTCGCATGAAGGTTCCGCAACTTGCCACCAAAGCCATTGTTGTTTTCACAGAAGCCAGCAAATACGCTGAGACTTTGATTAGGTGTCAGCAAAAACTAGCAGAATTCAACTTCAGTGGCGGACCCAAATGTGCGCCGACTGAAATAAACCTGTATTACGACTACACTATGGGAAGAATAGACTGTCCAATGATTAAAAACCTCCTCTACTACGGACCCAATCAAAAGGCACAAGGTAGTGGCACCCAGCGCAATCAAAGTCCCACGGCCGAGTGAAATAAGCTTTGGGAATAAGAAAATGATGATTTTTTGTGAATAAAATATAAATTTCATTTGGAAGGAGTCCTTAAGAGATCAATTAACTCCTGGCTACTGACGTCATGCTGCTTTGCTTTAAAATTACCCAACGGTGACTAACAAGTAGGATGGAAGTAGACCTCGTACCGCCTTACATCAGTGCAGTATGGAGGTAAGCGTCAATTGAAACCAATGTACATATTTAATTTAAAAGACATTTTTTGTCTTTAAAACAATCGTTGTGCTCGTTTCCTTAAGCAAAAACCATGCTTCGAATGATGATCTGACATTTGAGTTGAAGTAAAACCCAAAAATTCATTACGGGGGATTTCAATTTTGAAGCACAAACAGTTTAATTGAAACATTCTAACTTGTAAATAGGAGAATTTATCCGGGCCACTTCCCTATACCTAGGTAAGATTGGCCAAGTGACATTTTTTCGTTGAAATTGACCTGTTAAGTCAACAAACAAATGAAAAGGAAGCAGAACAGTTAGTGTGCAGTCCAACTTCAGCACATTGTACTTATGAAAAATTGCTATTTGGACCAAAAGTGACGTGTGACTGGTACATCCAAAACCATAATCAGTGGCTGTGTGCCTAACGTCTCACACCACAAAAACAATAGGAATCTAAATTGGCAGCTTAACGTTCAACTAAAATTGTGATTTTGTCACTACTTGATTCCGAATTCTAATTTTGGAACAGCTAAATTGGGCTTAGTTGACAGCTGACCCCACAACACGAAATTTTATGTTGCTTACATTGTTAGTTCCGTGATCAAATCAAAAAACAATCGATTATAAAGAAATTGAGGTGTACCCGAGTTTACTCACGGGTTTAGTGACTAACTAGCTTAAGCAGCAGTTTGTCCCTAATTCCTCACTAAGCCACCGATTTACAATAATGGAAAAATTGTGGGCTAGTAGAGACAATCCAGCATTTGCACAGTTAATTTCCACCATATGTCTCTCTTTCTACTAAGAGCAATAGAGTGCTAAAACACAGTTTCAGCGAGACCCATTTTTTACAAGACTTAGGCTACAGTGGATAAATTAATTCGGCTGGCAGACTAATTAGCGATTCTACAAAAGCTCTCAAGCATATAATTTACTTAAACTATCATTAAGCCTTAAGTTCCATATTCGACTTAGACCTAAATATTGAAATTTGGATTTTTGTCTTGCTGAAATTTAAAATCGGGTGCTAAATGAATAAACATCTGAGTTTTTAATCCATGGACTATAGATTTTAAATTGTGGCAAGCAATCATAAAAGTGACAATGTTTAACACTAAAAATCAGCAAAGGTTGCAGCATTACTGGGTTACCAAAATAAACTCACGGTGTCATTGAAGGAGATATAATTAATGCTGTACTAACATTATCTTTGAAAATATTTGCGGTTATAAATCGACGCAGAAGTGCAACCGCTTTATAAAATGTGCTGAGGACATTTGAATTAATGTCAGAGATTGTAAGCAAAAGAACATTTTGTCTTGCTATTCATTGCAATGCCCATTGCTACTTCTTATTATTGAATGAGTACCCGAAAAGGATGAAGTCAGCTGAATAGAACTAACTAACTGTATCTACTAGAATTATTTGTCAGACCACTAATTTTGAACTATTTTCACAACCACTATGTAAATTGGGACAATGACTACAGAGTGACGTGTCACAGTGTACCTAAGTAATTTCGCATCCATGTATGACGCGTTCAAGTGCGGTGAGTTGCGTCTAAAAATAAAAAGCTTAGAGGAGAAATGCTTACATAATTGAACATTAAAGGCTGTATTTGTAAACTGTTGACCATAGCCACACTTCGACAGCATAGGGGTCTGAAATGACAAGAATGTTTGAGTTCTGAAATGCATGGGGAAAAATCTAAATTTGTTATCTAAGATATTCTAGGAAACCTCAAAACCATATTTGCAAGTTATTTACTAAGTAGCACAAAAGATAACTGCTCTATTAGACAACCAGTATTCATTTTAGGCTTTTTAAAAAAATGAATTGCCACAAAAATGAATAACTTTTGAAGGCTACAGATTCAAGACGGCGTTACAAAATACGATGAGAAACAAGCTATTATGCTTAAAGTAACTGTAAATTGAAGCTGCACAAAAAATACCTAATTAATGAAATGATAAATAACATTGTATATCGTTGGTCTATTTAACAGAACATTTAATTTTGTCGTCTATTTGACCACCATTTATTGCAGTAATTTTCGTCGTCCTGGTCTTCTCTTTGTTCAATCGTATTACCATGTCATCTTGCTCTTCTATCTTAACACCTTGCAGCCTTTTTTCAGTCCTATGGATCACCAAGTTATTTCTCAATAGCTCTGCTGTGTGGCCATCAAATTCCCCTACATGTCCCTAAACTTGAGACAATGACCAAAAGTCAAAGATGATAGCTTGGAAATTACTTACTGATAGCCGATCAGTAAATACCTTCTCTAAGAACATTTACCTAGCACATTGCTATAAAAGTAATGCTGATACAATTTTTTTGTGGAAATGGTTTTGGGACAAAGAAATGTCTAATTCACGACCCAGGATTATGCAAACTAAAGCTACAACTCCTAGATTTTCTGCAGAAAAATAGAAGCATGATATTGCAATTATGTTTTTCTTGGTATATTGGTCTCTGAAACTAGCCATATCCACCAGCAACATGGTTTACTCAAAATGGGATTTGTCGAATTGTTTAAGATAGTTTCGTCTTCCGCACGTTTTCGAAATTTTGCTCTGTCATTTGTCGTTGGCGTCGTGATGTATTTGACAAAAACTGAGTATGACAGGGGTGTCAACACATTTTCTCCAGATGGCAGGCTTTTTCAAGTAGAATATGCTATTGAAGCTACTAAGGTAACGTCGTATAATCGCTACTCACTATCAATTAGCTGGGGTCTACTGGTATTGGTATCAAAACACAGTCAGGTGTTGTATTAGCAGTTGAGAAGCGAATCAATTCGTCTCTTATCGTGGCGAACAGTGTAGAGAAAATTTTTAAGGTTTCTGACAAGATAGGTATGTCTTTTTGGCTCCTGCATAGCTTTGTTTGTGCTTATGTAAACCCGTCTCTCACACCTAACGCGAAAAGGTCAATGTCATTTATTAAAGAAGTGTAAAATATTAGCTTTAAGTGGTTATTGACTGTGAAAGTTCTGTTTGTGGTGATAGTTTAGCTTTGCACATCTGTTGTATTTCAGGCCTACAATTTTTTGCGATCTTCACCTTCTGGTGGGAGGTTTGACAAAATGTAGCATTCATTTTTTACTTGTAAAAGTCTCGCAATTGTTCAAACAAAGTGACCAAACGATGAACTTGGTCATTTGTTCAAATCTACTGTACGATTTTGCGCTGAGAGTTTTCCTTTGTTTAATATTTCCCCGCAATAATCTAATTGCTTTTGGGAACATGCTTTTAACTTGGCGTTTTTGTGTCATTACTCGTTGTCAACCTCCAAGTCCTATAATTTGGATTTTTGGTATGTTAGCTGCGTGACAACCAGGATTCATGGTGCTTTTATCTGCAATCCTTTTCACGAATATCTAGTTTGAAAGACTGGTAGCTTTGCAATGTGCCGTGTGTGCGTTGGACTATTTTTTAGTTGCAGGCTTAAGCTGTGTTGCAATCAGAATCATAACTCATTTACCACATTTTTATCGTAAACTATCCACTAACATATATGTTTATATTAATTGCTTATTCATTTTGGCAATCGCTTTAAGCTTGCGCAGTCAGTGGTCTTGTGGCAGATGCCAGAACCCTCATTGATCGTGCTCGCGTTGAGGCTTCTCATCACTGGTTCGTTTACAACAATGAAATGACTACCGAAGACGTAACTCAAGCTGTTAGCAATCTCGCTCTTGCGTTTGGTGATGACGATGCTGAAGCAGGAGCAATGAGTCGTCCCTTCGGCGTAGCTCTTATGTTCGCTGGTTTTGACGAAAATGGTCCTCAACTGTGAGTGATGTTTTACCCTCCCTATCTTGACTAAGCCATGCTAGAATTCTATCGTGGTACAGAAACTCAATCAAAGCATAGATATCTCCTTTTAATTCCAGTGTAATTTTGTTTTCGCAACTTGGCCTCCTATCTAAACTTATAACCTGTGTAAGCTTGTTTAAATTCCGGTTGATTGTTTTGTGACCTAATGCCGCAGTTTCTCTATTGAAGGTGTTCGTTCTTATTTACGCCGATCCCCTCAGATATCAGAAATGGAAGCTGTTGTGGTTTTTAAGACATTGTGTAGTTAAGTATCGACAAATAAACCGTAAGAGGACACAAGCTGCATCATTTCAAAATGTTTACATGAGTATGACGTTGCAGTAGTAGTCATGCTCATCAGACTTCTAGTCACAGACGTAAACATTACCTTCGTCAAATATTTTTTTACAGTCGTTTCACATTTCTAAAACTCCTTCCCTTCATTATTGGCATAACTTCTAAAGGTTCCATATGGACCCCAGTGGTACTTACATCCAGTACGAGGCCAAAGCGATTGGCTCAGGGTCCGAAGGTGCACAGCAAGCTCTGCAAGAAGTCTTCAACAGGGACATGAGCCTAGAGGATGCCAGCGTTCAGGCCCTGACCATTCTTAGACAGGTGATGGAGGAAAAATTGGATTCCACAAATGTTGAGGTTGGTCTAGTTCCATTGATTCACTGTGGTACTGTTTTTATTCCCTACTTAGTAAGCACCATAAAGGTAGGCGACAGCCATCTTAGGCCTCTCTCAAAGGAATGATCACGAAAAAATGGCATCCAGTCTAGGATCGATTGGCACGTCAGTCACTTTCTTACACTACCTCCCGACTCGGGTGTGAAAAGCTCTAAATGGGGCTCATTAAAAGCTGCTGCCCGCGCGGTTTTGAATCCAGCTTCTCGTCCACAGAGGTGTTGCGTTGGGCAAGCACTCAGTAACTCACAGCGTTAGATTTTACTAGACGAGCATCTGCATTTGAAATTAATGTCACCAACTCTAGGCTAACAAATCCGTCTTGGTACGTTTTGCTGTATTGCGCCACAATGACTGCCATTTGAAGGGTCGCGGACAGCAAAATTCTCACATTCACATGCTTTGTTTTAGATGGCGTGCGTGACCGAAGACGGCATCAAATTTTTCGACAAGGAGCAACTAGAGACGGTGATCAAGCAGTTGAAATCGGTTGTATAAAATAACGGCCTACAAATCACAGTAAAGACCTTTCCACAAAGATTGCCACTTTTTGACAGTAAAAGCAATAAAAGAAAACAAATATTAGGTGTATAATCTGAGTACCAAAAGAAGTTACTCAAACAACTGAATGGGTGCAGTGTGCGTGTATCTTGCGCAGGCAACAAACCAGAGGCCTAATGCTCATCTCTAGTGAGAAAATAAGATTGAAAATCTCGGTGTCCGCGATTAAGGAGTGAGCTTGAGTGTGCTTAAAATTACTGACGTGGACATATTCAATCAATTCTTGGAGCAGCAAATCTGTACATGGCCGGGTGATGGAATGAAAGACGAGTTCCCGTTATCCTAAGTCTCACTACTGGCAAATATTACAAATCGTGCTGGCTCTCGAAAATCGGATTCGGGTGCGAAGGCATCGCCGAAGCTGGTGGCGACTGTAGCACTGTTCCAGGAGTGACAGACCCAGCCACGGCAGAGCTACTGTTGTGTCGGGGAAAGGTAACCGCAACCGACCGTCTCACGGCCAAGTCTTTCAAACCGATCCCGCCGAAGTTGCGCATACTCCGGTAGCGGATTGTGCTGGCTCCCGGTATAGGCATGCCAGGCACGTTGGATTTACCAGTGGGGGCAGGTGACTGAAGTGCGTCTGTCGCCAGCGAGAGGTTTGTCTCCTGCTTGAGCTGGTTGATGCACGAGATCCAGGCCTTGCGGTCTGCGGGGGTTGGCGCACGAATAATCCACTGTTTCACGGTATTCGGACACACGACAAACTTTTCGTGGTTCTCTACGTGTGTCCGGTGAATGCGCATTCGGCAGCGGATACACTCAAGAGCTGGTGGGGGAGCACGAAGATCAGAACAGGAACGCCGACAGACCTCGCATATGGCATTCATGATGCGGAAGGTCATCGGTTGGAAGGCGTGGCCGTGCCACGATATGAGGTTACTGTTGCCGGATATGACACTTGCGTTGCCGCCTGGAATGCCGCTTAGCAGGCTTGCGCGGTCCGGGTCGCGGACAGAAGTAACATTACTACTGGCGTCTGGGGTGATCTCGTCGGAAATTATGCAAATTAGGCGGGAAACATCCTCTTCAGTGGCGTAATTAAGATCAAGTACGGTGCCAGGGCGAACGGAAAATATCTAATGTAAAAGGCAAGATAACACTCAGGTAAATTTTTGGTAGTCACTCGCCTACACACCTGTACACGTCGACTAACACAGGCGGATCAGTGTAAACCGCCGACTCGCAGTTAGTGGTTTTAGAGTCGTGCTTAACAAAGTAGTAAGTTGACCGAAATGCAGGTGCCGCAGCACAACTCGAATATAGAAAAACCGGTTTGTTAATGGCAAATTAGTTCTAAGAATCTACCCTGTCAGAATGGCGTTGAATACTTGCTACTCAAAGAATCTCAGTACACAAATGATTACCTTGTGGATTGGTATTTCTTCACACGGCACCGAGCCGAGCTGGTCCCGTTGTTCCTTAGATGGGAAGAATGACACCGAGAATGGGCATATAACCACAAACTTGGGTATCCACGCCAACTTCTTCTTGCCCTTGATCTTTGCTGGGAAGTCGCAGACGTCTTCAATGGGCGGGGGCAATTGCCGACTGATCGACTGGCTACCACCGATGCTTTGAAGGCTCTCCATAGAGAGACTAAACTCGCCCCTGTTGTTTGGTGGTGAGGGCTCCGTTAGTGTTCCCGTGGGGGATGATTTGCTGGAGAAGTCGCCGCCCGAGTTCTGCTGGCGCGTCGCAACTGGCCCTCCGCCACCAGTCTTGATGTCGTAGCAATCGTACAGCGCGTTCATCTGCTCGTTGGCCTTATCCAACTCCTTCTCCAGCATTCGGTTAGCCTCAGTTAGCTCCGCCATTGCTCTAGCCTTCTCCTCGTTGTCGGTCTTAAGTCGGTTCAATGTGGATTGCAGTTCGGAGACCTCCTTCTGGTGCTTGTGTTCCGAGTTCTTCAGCTGTTTTTCCAGACTAGCCAACTTGGCTGCTTCAGTGCTCTTCTTCTTCTTACTGCTTACTGGGGCCACCGAAGCGACCTCGTACAGTTTCGCGACTGTCTGTTCAATCTTCATCTTCTGGATCTCGTTCTCCTTGCGCAGATACTGCAACTGATTTGTGAGATTGGAGACATTTTCCTCCAGTGTCTTGCAATGCTGCATCAAGTCATCCCGCTGCTCCGTCATTGTTCTTATTGTCCCGGCCTGACTGGCTACACGGTCTTTCAAGCGGGCAAGCTGCGTGGAAGCGTCTTTTATTTCCGTGTCGTATGTCTTCCTCATTCCCTCCAGCTCGAATTTCGACACAGCGAGATCTGACTCCAGGCTGAAGACCTTCTCCTTCAGCTCCTTGCGAGTCGACTGGCTGGAGTGCAAGTTGGCGCGAAGACCCTCCAACTCGGCGGTCAGCGAGTCGATGGTCTTGCGAGCGGTCGAGGCAACCTCCTCCGCCTCCTCCAGTTGTGACTTGTAGAGCTGTGAGAATGTCTTGGCTGCTTGGAGCTGGTCCGAGAGTTCGCCCATCTCCTCGGCATGAAGCCGACGTGTGGTAATCAGCTCCGCCTCGGCTCTGCACGCCTGCTGTCGTGCGTCCTCCAAGTTAGCCTCAAGCGATGGATTGTCTGCGAGTGAGCTGCGTTGTTTAGCGCTGCTGGTGACCTGAGCGGGCACTGGTGGTACGGGTGGAGGAGCGGCTTTAACACTGGCCAGTTCTTCCTTAATTGAGGTTAGGGCTTTGCGCTCTGCTTCCAGATCTTCAGTTGCCGTCATAAGCTCGGCCTGGAGTCGATTAACCCGGTCATTGAGGGTGTCGCGTTCTGACTGGAGTACACCAACCTGAGTCTTTGTCTCCTCTCCCAGTCGTTCGAGTTCTAACTTCGTTGCCTCTAGTTCAGATTTCACATCATCCAACCGTCGTTGGGCCTCTTTTGCAGCAATCTTATCCATCGCTGCCTGCTTCTCAGCTGCGCTCAACTGAACTCGCACCTCAGAGAGTGCAGCCTCGACCTCGGCTGTGTTGGCATCACCGTTGGTGATGGGCGCATTTCTGCTCAACGACTCAATTCGCTGTCTTTCATCGCGATTGAATGTGAAGCCAGCGAAAGCTAGGTTATCGCCCGTAAAGTAAGCCGGAGGTCCAACGGGCTTTTTGGAGGAAAATGCGCCCGCAATACGTGGCAGGTTAGCCGGAGACGAGCCGGAAGAATTCGAGGAATCCCCACCGAGCTTGCCATCAGCACCAAGGAGTTCTGATTCATCGAAATTTATGTTCGAGGTATCCACGTCCGAGGTGACAACCGGGTTAATTGGGGGCACAGCGGAACGCAATCCAAGCCAATTGATGCCCTCGAAAAAGGGGTGCTTCTTCACTTCACTTGCCCCATCCTTCGCGCCCAAGCGAACATCAGCGCTACGAAGAAAGTCACGAATTAGCGATTCGAAATTTGGTGTGACTTCCGTGTCGGTGGGAATCTTGAGGGATTTCTCGTGGCCGAGGATACGCGAGTAGGTTTCCACAAGTGATTGTCCATAAAACGCTGTCTCACCGAAGAGCATTTCGAAGGCGATCACACCGAGCGCCCACCAATCGCAAGCCGGGCCGATGTAGCCTGCTTTGGACTGGCAGTTGAGCATCTCAGGGCTAATGTAGTCGGGCGTGCCGATTGGCGAGGTGCAGAAGTAGCGGCCGTCCGCATCCACGCGGACGCAGGAACCGAAGTCGGCCAGCTTCAGGTGACCCCTCGCGTCTAGCAGCATGTTGTCCGGTTTGAGGTCGCGATGGATGTAGCCGAGGTCGTGGAGAGCCTCGAGAGCGAGGACCGTCTCCGCAAGGTAGAAGCGGGCCTGTTCTTCTGTGAAGGTGTCGTAGTACTCCAGCCAGTAGTATAAATCACCACCGGGCATGTACTCCATACACAAGTAAATATTTTCCTTGTCCTAATTAAAGAATAACAAAAAAACATTTAGGCAAAACCACCTAATTAACAAAGACTGTTATAGTAAGTACTCGAGAATTTAAACAAAGGTTCCTGTAAAAATGAACCAGATCTTTAATTACGCAGCATACTACTTGTGATTAACTGAAGAGAATCAATAAACCATGGAAATCCACAGTAGGAATCAGTACCAAAATATTCAAAAGAGTTGAAAGATTCCTACACTCCAAATCGCAACACGATTATCAGCAGGTTTTTGCCGAGCGCCTGTCAGCACAGGACTCGCTAAACCGCTTACCATCAGCACGAAATTCTGTTAACCGTGAAATTAGATATGCAAGAGGGATCGACACGTTGCCAGCTCATTTGTAATGCCAAAACAAAGTTGGAATAAAATAAGCCACACACCGAGTGAAATGAAATCATCAGGAAAAGATGAGAATCTCAGATCTGTGGAATTTGAAGTTTTTTGACGAAACGTTTAATGGGTTGAAGAGGCGAGAGACAAAGTTGGGTAAAAAAAAGGGGACCGATCTAACTGCGCTTCTCCAGGGAAGTCGTTGTTATTTAAGCCGAGGCTCGTAATTTCCAATCACTGTCATCAGCTAGGCCAAATGCGTGGCTTGGATGCCTGCGTATACTTCACATAACTCTCAAACGATTTACCAAACACACAAACAGCTCAATCATTCAAATAGTGTGCTAAACAGGCTTTCCAACATCCTGTCTGTTCGAATTTAGGCATTTTTAGAACACGTTTGACCTTTTCACAGCTAATATGATGATTCCTGTTCTTTTTTTGTATATAATCCTAGTTCTAACCGCCGTTTGTTTGAGTATCGAAATTTGTTTCAATTTTCGACAGCTACACTTTCAACTGTATCCTTTCAGGCGGTACCTTTAACTATTAATTCGCAACTATAAATCTCGAAGTAACGGTGACTTGTTATTTTTTTATAACAACAAAGTAGCCCAGCGATCCAGAGCCACGCACAAATGTGTTCTCTTGACTTATGGGAGACGACACAATTGGCAGAACAGGAGTGTGCACTGACCAATGCATTTTCCCACCAAATCCACCTCAATTTATCAAACGCTCTCGGTGACTGAAGGCGAAAATTTAATTCCCGTACCGCCACATCAGCAACTGCATGTGATATTCCAAGTTGCCTGTTGAAAGTAAAAATTAGTCAGCGAAAAAGTTAATTAGAGCACGACCAAACTAGGATTAACCCGCTGCTGAAGCTTCAACTTGTGCAAAGGAGTTTTGTGGAAGGACAGCGGGAAGTGCAAGTACATAGCTGCGCATTAAATTAGGCGACAAACAATCCGCACAATCGTGCTTTGTAGTCTAGCCTCTGAGTTACCCTGTCCGAAATTTGAAGTTACAGTCAGATGGTTTGAGTTATCAGGCAGAGACGTGCTAATACTACCAGCGCCGATTGATAAATCGGGTGAAATAAGAGTACAGACACCAGACGATGGATTAGCCACGATAGAACCTGTAAAGGTTGTGGTTAAATATTCGAAAGGGTAACCAAAAACGATGCATTCAACCGCCGGATAAGCTCAAATGGACGGAAATTAAAACAGAGCCTTCTAAATTGTAAACGCCCGGGTCAGTCAGATGCTCACAAGGACACTAACAATAGTGTTACATTTAAATGTGTTTTCAGAATCTGTTGGGATTAAGACGAAGAGAGATGCGGCTAGACTTCGGGCACAAGTTGAAGCACTTTTGCATAAAAAGTTGGGCACGGTTTGTTCGTGACAACAGACTCCCTATGAAGACCGAAGCTGAGTCCACAACAAGCATTACGTGTCCAATCCACTGACAACGTCTAAAACGACTCTATCAAGGTAGACGCAGTGAGAATGAGGAAGTGTACGAATCTCCCAAAGAAAACAAATTGGCCACAACATACATACACTCGCAACATTTATGTGATTTTTATATACACGGTCAAGGTCACCTGTTCAGGGCGAATTTTACACAAACTTTCGATAACTGAAAGAGGTTCTTTAGTGGGCTGGGGGAGGGCGGTGGTTGCGGTAAAGACTCCTTAAGATGGTCAACAAACATGAATGTCAAGAGTTGGAGAACGCCTCGATCGCGAGGCGTAATCCCGCCAAATCAGTCAGACTTAATACATTGATGCTGTGTTTTGTTGCTTTTAACTCCCAGTCACACAGAAACGGGTAAAAAATCTAATAAGCGAGATGTTAAAACTGAAGAAAGTGGAGTTAAGCACTCGCAGATCAAGGCTACATGGGTGCGTGGGCGGGCACGACCACATTCCCACAAATCATACCACAGGGGTGACTAAGCGCATGTCAGAAATTTAACCGTGAGAACATGCGCTTCCCAGGACGCGGTTGTGAAGACTGCAAGAGGCTCCCGCACTTTGACTAACCCGCGTCACCGATGCGCCTCATAGCTAAACCTCAGCATCCATGAGCCCAATGGAACCGACTAAAAGAAGTCGTGAAGGTCCCAAAAGCAGACAGCACAATGAGCACTAGTGGTGCGACAAGACTACACACACAGCATGATATTCCAATGAACAGTGAACATTTGACAGCCATCAGTTCAAACAGGTACGCGTATCACGTCGTCGTTTGGATTGAAGTACAGAAAATCGACAAGTATCCGGCATTGTCGGCATACGACGGTCGCCGTTACATCGAGTAACAAAGTTCGTTGGTCGGTGTGAGTTGCGTTAATTTATGACCACCAACTCCGCCTACTTATTGATCACATTGCGCTCTTTCAACACACATCAGCGCATTTTACCCAACACAAACTCCCTGTCCGTCATGAGACAGCAGACATCGCTTCCCTCATATACGTTAGCAACTAATGGGCAATAAAGAAAGATGAGGCAGGTGGTTAAAAAGGAATTCGTGTGGTTGGATGTACCGGTTCTACTTTTTGACCATTCAATCAGGTCTTTATGGGGAATGTGTTTACTCGACTTCAGCGAATTCGCATTCACATGCTCTCGGGTTTTTATTGCACCAAAGAACCCAACCAATGAATAAATCGTAAAAGGGCACAAGGTCGCGCAAAAAGCCTTCACCTTTTAATGGCAACTGGGCAGATCGCAATTCGAAGTGACCCACTTGAAGGAGAGAGGAACGCAAACACCACAAAGGCAAAGCAGCACCAGAAAATTAACGCGTGAAGGCTTACACACGGGGACATTTGTCCCTCTGGATGTAAATTTAGATCGACGCACGATAAAAGACGCTCCAGTGGTTTGGAAAATACGGAAAAGACAGGATGACTGAAGAAATGGAAAACACTGCGTGTTTGTAGCACAAGTTGGAGTTAAAAGGCGCACGTCAAAGGGCACCTGAGCTAAACTAGACGCTCGAATGCAAATTTAATGGCGGCTACGTTGCGTAGGGTAGACTGACTGTTGAAATTATCAACCAATAATCGCCTCACGGATTTGAACGACTTACACGAAGCACTTGTCGATTCTGGAGACAACGAAGTGCAGGAATCCGGGGAGTCGAAAGTGTGAAATTGGAAGAAAAATCCTATGAATACCGTCAATCCGAAGCTAGTGGATCCGCGTTCTCAATGATGTAGGATGTCAAAAGCCAGAAGTTACCAGAAGAGTTAAAAATTGGGAAAAAAGAGCGAAAAACGATGATGATGATGGTGGTGGTTTCAGTGAAAAAAACCAGGCAGCTCAAGTCTGCTTATCGCCGCACCACCACCGTTGTGAAGAGCGCACATGGGCACATACGAGTTATAAAGTTAGTCAAAATGCCAACCGCCTCAACATCAGCCAAGTCATTTTCAATACGTGCACACCTTTCACGAAGGATGCAAATCAAAGATAACTGTTAAAAGAAGAGACCCAAGTGCTACATGTTCGGACGAACTTTACGAACTTAAGGAGGCGTCACATACTGAGCAGATTTAATTCCAAAATGAGAAAGAGGCGTTTGGAATGATTGAAGATGCAATGAAAATCTGGTACTGTCAGTACCACGAGAGCATAAAAACCGATAACCAAATGCAACACACTAGGACAAAAGAACTGACGATATTAAACGTAAACTATCAAACAGCACATGTCCCAATGGTGGTTCGGTTGCAAATGGAATTTTCGGAGGACGCGACACCAAACGTACGTGCAAGGCACAACAAGCACGGTCAATGGATTATTGTTAGAATTAGTTGCTGCCTTAAAATCCAGCATTTGGAAAATTATGATTTATTGCGTAACCCGGCGCAAAGTAAGAAACACCAAAAAAGAAACGTAAGTCGTGCATTTTGATTACGCACATTAACGACTGTCATGCCGGCTACTGTACGGATGACACATTCTAACGAGGGGAAATCACAGTCGACTTGGAGTAGGCACGGTTTAAATTGAAATAATACTTAAAAACAATAACAGGAAACAATATAATTGGGTTTACATGGTGTTAGCCGAAAATCAGATCTCCTACTGAGTGGACTTAAAAAAATCGATGTGGTTGGCACGTACAACGAGAAGTGCTGACACGCAGATAACCACACCAGAAGTGGGCTACCACATCGTGTTAGAATGCGCACGAGCTACGGTCACGTTCGTGACGGTAACTAGTTGTTAAGACGACAAACTGTAAACACCAAACGAACACAAAGCTTTGAGAGACTACTTAACGGAAGTGCAGAAATTGAGAGAACGAGTCCGGCAGCCGAGGCAACGATGAGATTTCAACAACAGGCCAGCAGCCCGTCAGGAAACCGTGGGGTGATTTGCAAAGTCCATCGGCTTAGCAAATTGAGTGCAAACAACTAGGCATTGTTGGCACACAACGAGCCAACTGAGCGCACAAATATGACGCGCATCAACAAGGCAAAAAAGGAGCACGTAGATAAACAGTGTGGCGCAAACAGGTCGACAGTGTTAAAAGGCATCAATCTAGAGGGTTTGGGAGTGCCGATTCGGCACTAGAACAGGGAATAAATCGAGCCTGTGGCAAAGTAAACCGGCGCACACCCTGTTTTTCCAAACCTCGCTAATACGAATATTCTTTAAAAGACGTGGAGATCCAGACACTTTGTAAACGAATGTACCCTGTTTTGCGTAATACTTAAGAATTAGTTTACTATCGACATGATATTTCGGAGCAGCTTTCAGGCATAAATGCAAACTAACTACGGGTACAGTAGAAACCAGCGAATCGCACACGAAAGCCAGATAAAAAGGTACATGAAGAACAAACATTTGGTGCAAATGTCGTGCTCAATACCTTCAGCCAAATTAGTTCAACACATTGATCGACTTGGGCTGCCGATGTCTTCTTTAAAACACGTTAAAATGAAGTTGACGACACAGTTAGCGCACATTCGAGACGAAAGATGGCAAGTAGGGGCTGTCCAAAAATGTTAAAAGAACACATGACTGCTAAACAAAGGACCACAGACAGAGCACTGGGAACAGACGCATCCCTAACTTACGACGATGATAATCAGTTACGAATTTGCACGCGTTCCACAGAGATGTCTTTTCAATAACGCTAAACAAAGCCGATTCGAGGCTGGGGCATCAATCACACGAAACCTCTCAGTGGGATGCCAAAGTCATAATTTACAACTGGATAGTTGCGGCGTCAGCGTAAGATGATACGGTGCGTTCTGCTTAATGTGATCATGTATTTTCTGTGCTCCAAGTGTGTAGTTTGCTTGATGAGAAACACAAGCTGTGGCGAATAGGCAATGTATTGTACCATTCGCTAAATTGCAAGCTAGCACAAGCTTCAGTTATTTGATCGGGCATAAAAAACACCAAATCGGATGCACTAAACGCAAAGTCGGAACACGTTTTAAAGGCCATAACTGGCAAAAGTAACTTATGACTATTAAAGTCCAAAACCCTTGAAAATCCCTGACGTGCACAGTCAACAAGTTTAGGTTCCGTTCTCATACTTGCACCGTAATTCCCAATTAATTCATGTTGTTTACATTTCTTAGTACCCGAAGAAGACTACGTCTGACTGCCGCGGTAGATAAGCCGACGGCACAATCCGTCATCCGCGAATTCAGCCAGCAAAGCTCAAGGCTTAAACTTCTGTGTAGGAATTATGGTAATTGGCAGGCTGCGTCGATGAGCCGAAACCGAGTCACAGACACGTGCACACAAACTTGCGCACACACACACACACCCCGATGAGTCACATGGCCCACGCTCACAACGGGCTCACTGAGAGCGGGCAACGGGGGTTTCGGCGCAGACACCAGGCACACCGGCGGAGACACTCGAATCGGATGAACGCGTACCCAACTAAAATAAGGGGGATTGGTAAGATTGTGCCATGTGGTTATGTGCCTCACCTGAGATTCTAGACTGATGGGTTCAGCCAGGACGAAGGCAATTACGCAGGCAGGGGTGTGCATGCGTCAGAGGCCAAACGTAAATTAAAATATCGCTCTTGTGGGATCGCCATTTGAACGCTCGATGCCGTTGGTCTGCTCCGTCGTGCATAGATTGTGAGCGATTTGCGATAAATGTTGACTTATCGCTGGTGATTTACTGCTGGTTGAAACAAAGTAAGCGTCGTTTTAAAATCTGACGGGAACACGTCTTGTAGACCTTGTTGCCCAAAGACACATGAAAAAAACATAACATTCGCGGCCACCCGTGTTAATGAATATCGACGTCTCATTCAACCTTCAGACTCCTTTGCGAAATCGCACTAATTTGCACCAAATTTATATCATGGTGTTTACCACGCAAATAACGGAGGCGTTTTCATGGGTAGAAAGTGGTATAGAATCACATGACCTAGGCAAGGAGACAAGTCAGGCTAATGAGAAAGCTCAGATGCAGATACGACAATCCGTCTTCCGACAACAGCTCGATCCATGGAAAGGGATGGAAGAAAACTTTGTTCCCGTAAGCATACCAGGATGAAATTGCAAACGAGAAAAGCTACCTTGGAAAGTGCAACGTTGGGGTTTACAAAATGCATATCTGTAAAAAGAAACTCTCGAATTACTCTAAGTAGAAGCAACAGCAAAACTAAACGCCTCAAACATGCTGGTTTCACTAATTAGGAGGCCCAATTTGCTAGTGCGCACTTTCTACAACCTCTCACAGGAGAGAAAACTGTCTTCTCCGAAAAATAAGTCTGCACTACAGAGAGCGCGGTCGCACGTAGCCTAGTTAATGTATCACGAAAGGGCATTTTTGCAGTGCAAAGAGTAGCGCACGGATTAAAACGCCCGAGAACTTGAGTTAGAAAGCGGTGACCTACCGCTTACACCATGAAACCAGTAGCAAACACAAGCCAGTCTGGAGGAAAAGGTCCGTTTCATCGGCATTTTTTTGGAAAAGGGTAACCTGCCCACTGATTAGAACACCTGATAGGACAAATAACACTAACCTGAAGGAAAACGCGTCCCACAGTAAATGGGCCTTCCAATGGGGCGTGGTTTACAATAGGTACGCGGTTAAAGAACAACTTCTGCTTTCGTGATACAATGGTGACGTACTTGCGTCACAAATGCGGATTTGATGTCGCAGAACATGATGTGAATAAAAAAGATAAAAAGTGCTTTGTCAGGAGTACAGTGGTAGATTTAAAGATGCTTGGCAAACTTAAACTCTGCTCCCCTGACAAAAAACGAGTTCTTGAAATTGCACCTTTGGTGAAACAGAGGGATCCGGCATGTCCCTAGGTTATGTTTCATTTCGAATTTTGGTGAATCCACTCTCAGACTAGGCTTAAATTGGCCTGCCACCAAGCCGTGAAATGCACATGCCACGTTTACCACTGTAGCGTGACTTAAACTCGCGTGATATTGGCGGAAAGTGAAGGGAGACTTATGAGTAATCACAGGCTGGGCACACGGAACCCGGGGGCGCGAATCGACTCAAAAAATACACGAGGAATCGATACACCATAAGGTGTGGGTGTGAACACGAGTTCTGCCCGTTTAGACCCGGCCAAGTCCTGCTGATTCATACGCCACATTAGTGAGATGACACACTACCCAGGTTGGTATTACAGGCGTTTTTTTCTCTCATTAGTCAATGCGTTGAACAGATGACAGCGACGGTTGGTAAAGTGCGCATGGGCGTCTTGTGAGTCTGGACAAGAGTCATAGTAAAATTTACATGAAGCGCTTGGTGCAAATGCATTGTTGGAGCAAGCGCGACAGCATTGGACCAAAAAAAAGTTCCTTTTCCCGAACGTTTCATTAGACAATGTTGTTCTTGTGACGATCGCGTAAAATCCCATGCTTTTCTCAATGGACACTAGAGTCAAACATGGAAAACATCCAAACACCGTTTTGCACCACATTGAACGTTTATTTCAAGGCTTCAATTTGTTGTACAGGTGATTCGAGTTTAACAAAAGTGGAACAAACGGTGTTACGCTACACCAAACAACAAAACGTGTTCTTTTCCTAGTTGACTGTAGCAGATTAAAAGTAGTTTCCGCAAAATCTAGCATCATAAAAGCGATGGCATGCATCAGCGATGAAAATCGTGTCGTGCACCGATGAAATCAAGTGGCGAGTTCCAGACGGGATGGAAAACAACTGCTACATCACTAGACCACCACACCCGCTAAGACTAACTACCTACCCAAAGAGAAATCGTGCTTCACATAGGATGCAAGGAATACAAAAAAGGAGGTAATTAGGCATTCCATGGAGACACATTAAAATAATTCACTGAATTTTCCATGTACATTACATAAGGCAATCCCATTGGCCAAAGAAATTCGCTTAATTGCAAGTCCACTTGTCAAATGTATCAACAACAATAGTGACTAAAGCGAAGGGTTTCGGGTGAACAAACAATCGTGCTTGTCACGTAGAATTAATATTTATATAGGTATAATGTACTTTCTTCACAAAAGCAGTCTCAGGTGATAACCAAGGAAAGTTTTTAGGTCCATCAACGACCTAGATACATAAGTGGAAAAGGTCAAGTGGTGTACTAAAGGACATACTTTTTGATTTGAAGACTAGAGTTTGGTGCAAAAACGTGGCAACGTAGTTCCTGGACAAGAGGCTAGGACAAGACAACGTGATCGCCTATCAAAGCAGAACAAAAGGCGCACATTGGTGAATTTGGCATCGGGAAATGGGAGGCATTTTGTGTGAATTTTGTTGTCGAAGACGAAAAAACCCTAACACCAACATGAATTCTACGTGTCGCACAAGCATTAACTATTCTATATGGCCACTACAGAAACAAAGCACTCCAGAGTGTAAAGAAAAACAGCACTTCCGAAATGCACCGGTATTTATGTGCGCAACACGCATAAATCAAACCAGCACCTCGTTTTCCTCGCCTTCACTATCCAAATACGCGCCAAAATCGAGGTGCTGGCGTGGCGACCTAACTTCCACAAAATTGCATGCGCACACTCAAGTTTGCCTTTTCGAGAAATTGACTTGGCATCGACTTCATCTGCAAACTGGATGTGTCAACGAAGCAGTTATTTTGAAATATTCTGTGGTTTGTTACTTTCAGATCAGAAAAATACAACATAATCGCGTTAGAAAGCGACCAAAATTAAAAGCACATTCCGCACGATGCTGTTTGTTTACGCAGTAAGGTCTAGAAAGAGACGGGTAAAGTGAGATACTTTAACTGTGAAAATAGCTGAAGGCAACACGAGCGAGACACTGGTCAAGATAAAAGATCAGACACTGGAGCATGTGGCGTAGCGCGCATTGGTGATCTGACCAATTCAAAGTGCACAGCTTAACAGACTCTAAGTGTACGATTTGAAGGAACACTTCCTTGCGAGTCGACGGAGACGAGCTGAAGAAAATTCGCACACGAAACCCAATCGGGGAAATGAGTGTAGCGTGCCAGACACTGGGGGCTGCTAACGCTACGACCGAGGGAAATCTGGACGAGAAAACGGATGACTTGATTAGGAATAAGGCGGAAGGTTGAGCGAGTTTGACAATGCACAAGAGGTACACGGGAATGCATGAATATGCAAATGGTGTGCGTACGTGAGCGTGGGCAAGAGCCAAGGGTGAGCGAAGACTAGTTGAGTCACAGTCGCGGTCACTCATCCGAGTACATTCAGAATGCGAAAATCCCACCAAGCATTCGCGCATGGTAAATAAAAATCCGACGGAACATTTTTTTAAATTAACCACACATTGAAAGCTGCAAGCCAGGTCGAAAAACAACTGGTTATCGTAAAGGGCTTAAATTATTAACACAAAGGGTGGGCTAGTAAGTGAATGGACGTGATCAACGATTATGCGACGTCATAATAAAAAGAACACAAACTCGTATCCCAACTAGACGCCTTAACTTTTATCCGGTATGGCGTAAAAGTACCTATTTCTAACTCACAGAGTTAAGAAAAGACTGTTCACCGTGAAATGGAGCTCTATTCCTGGTTTATTTATAAACACACAGATGAACACTTTAAATGTTTGGCAAAAGCGACATCTCTCAAGTGAGTGTGCAAAGAGGTAGCCTTATCCACTAAAAAGACCTTTTCACACAAATCAGTAGTCCGTAGAACCGTGACCTAAACTTGGCTATGATTCCCGATCACCAGCCGTAAAATGCACCCAAGCTTAAATGATAAGCACTGGTGGTTCCGCTTAAAAGGTCACAAGGAAACTGCATGCGCAGACACAGCTGCGCAATTAGGGCCTTACTATAGACGCCAACTAAACGCGTAATGCTTCGCAGTGCGCAGTGTTGTTTTTAACCACTTCTCAATCACGAGGGCTCAGTGACTGCCACAGATCGGTGGGAAAACCCTTAAAAAGTGCTGTGTAAACAAAACCCAAGAAATTCACAAAAGTGACGAAGAAGCAAAAGATAAGTCTTGATAAAAATCTCCTGTGAGTTGCGAACCAATTTTAATGACATGCAACATTCTGTTTGATTTTCCATTATTGGAACACCAACACATCGACGCGAAAATTGCCAGCACATACACTGTTTGAATCATCCAAAAAACCAATTTGATACTGCGGGCGAGACGATTCACATGATTGAAACCAAACCCCAGTTTCTTTTCACCAAAGAATGAACATGTAAACGCACCACGAAAGCTTGGTGGCAGGTGACAAGCCACTCACTGGCAGCCTTGACCATGATATCGCGTTCTTCCCAGTAGCCCGATTGTGAGTGATCCAGCAGGTGCTGTTTGCTCATCATCTTCATTGCATAAACGCGACGCGTGTCCTTGTGGCGAACTAACTGAACACGGCCAAAGCCACCTTGACCAATAACCTTGACCAACTCAAAGTCCGTGTATTTGGTTCGTTGAGAATAGATGACATTTGCCAGTTCTGAGAATCTATAGTAAGACGCAACATCGCCAATGAGCAGGTGTTTTGCAAAAAACATGAAATTAACCGCACAAGCAAACAATAAGAAACGATGAAGTTGCATTAATATTGATAAATCATCCACGATAATAATCAAAATTCCTTATATTTATGAAACTACATAAATGTACAGAAAGTAGGTAGTCGAGATACAATCCAACAAGGATCATGTAGTTTTGATGAAAGCTTAGTAAATTGCGCGATAACACGTCATGCCCATTAAAGCGGTATTTTTTTTCAAAATGTGTGCTGGGCACATTATAGGGAAGCCTAAAGTTGGGATCAAAAAGTTTCTACAAAATAAATGGACGACTGAACTAACCTACAAAAGGTATAAATCAAGTTAAAATACACAAAACAAAACAGAACAACTAAAATTGGGGGGAAAGTGACCCTAACTGAGGACCTTGGGACCTACTACACAAATATATGCAAAAATCGCAAAACTTAAGATCAGAAAAAAATTCCGGTTGCCTATTTCCCGACCCTTAGTCTACCACAAGGAAATGTGAGGTAATTTATGAGCTAAATGAAGGTACGCACACAGATTAATCGACATAGGGCAAACTAAACGCACACTTCGCAGAGAAAATCATGGAATAGCTCAATTATAACCCATAAGAACTTAAAAAGTTGAGGCTAACCTTTGAACAAAAGATTGAATGGCTTTAGAATTCTTCGCAGATTGAAAATTACAGTCCCAAACAAGAGCAGCAATTACATCGAGAAGGTTCTCTACGTTTCCATTAGAGTTGGGATCACTTAAAATATTCTTCAATTGCAACGCCGAAGACACCTGCTCCGACATTTTGGAGAATGACGAGAGGCAGCGATCAAGGACGGCTTGCGAAAATTTAAAGACACATGCGTGTTTGTCATTGGCAAACGATTTGACGAATCAAAGCCAGGCATTTGTCATTAGCATATTATTTGCGAGTTTCGCAAATGATTTTGCATAAAACGGGACACTTACGCAAATTTATTACTTTTGCTCATGCAAAGCTGTATTATTTTTACGAAAATGGCTTTATAGGAAATTTTACAGATCCAACCTCGTGATAGATACGGAATAGCGTAGTTGATAGATTTCATAATTTTCTGCCTTTAAAGCGCAAAAGTTTTGTAATAAAGCGCATTTTACATAACATTTTTCGTAAATAATACAGAATTTGGTAAATTCAACATGACTGAAATTTAATACACATTTGAATTGACAAGCTTTATAGCGATTGGTTGTCATGCTTGTAGTCTTAGCCTATTACGGAATTACCCAAATGAACTGACTTCGACTGCGCAGCCATCAGCGTCTAATTTGGTCTTTCTATGGTATTTTTACTTTTATTACTTCAATTGATAATTCATTAATGACGAATAACTCTAATGGGATGCTTTAAACCTAGACTGCACTGAGTTTATTCAAAACCTAGAGCACGTCAATTTAACGCGAATCGTTCTGCTTGCTTTTTGGTTATGGTCCTATTTCCGTTTCTTACAATTCTAGGATCCACCAAAGAAACAGCTAATTTATATTACTCCCGATGAACTCGACCGTCTTCCTCCTGAGGCTCCCGTATACGTGCTTTCTTCTTCTCGAGATGATTCCAAAACTCAAGGTCCATTATTGCCAACGCCTACGTCTGTTACTCCATCACTCAACTGTCACCTCCCTGATGCTATGTGGGCCTCGACGCCGTCACTCGTGGGATATCCAAATCAGCCTACAAACCCAACTCTTTTTCCGCCACCACTTTCGTCTTTCACAATTCCACCACCATTCCCTCTTAACATGCATACGCCACAGCATTTGAACTCTCAGCCACCTTATCATCCACCTCTTCCCCTCCAATTCTTTCCACCACCGTTAAATCCTCAACCACTCGCCCATCTGTCGTCAGCACCTAATATCTCTGTTCCACCAAATCATTCGAATTCAAGGTTAGATTATATATCCTTTATTTAATATTTATTGCCTGTGTAATTGGTTGCATCATTGTTTTTGAGGTGGTGAAATTTCTTATTTAACTCCACTTCATGCAAATTCAATATCTAAGGAGTGCAACATATCTTCGTATCGGATTAACAGCGATCGCGCCTGAGTGAACCCAGGTTACCGACCGACGGTGACAATGACTCACCCCCTTTTCATTGGTTACTATATCAAATGCCTGTCGTCCGTTCACTCATACACACACTAAGACAAACGTGGCTGGCGTGACGCTAATAGCCATCTTCTCTCACTGATGTCTCAATAGCATATTTAAATCAATTCAAGTCTTCTTTCCTATTTCCTTGTCGAAGTAGTATGCTAGACTTTCAACAGAACCATTGTCGCGAGAACTGATGTAACATAATTTGCTGTTGTAATCGATCATTAATGAGCTAACCCAGCGATCTTTGTTTTGCTCTGCTTTTTAGCCACTTCAATAGATCAACGAAGAAGGCAACTGCACCAAATGTATCTTCAAGGTACCTCAGTTTTATTGTTTGATTTCCGTATCTAAATAGTTCTCGTGACGATCGCCAATGTCATCGGGAAGATCGAGGGCAACTAACCTATTCAAGTATTTGGTGCACTCCTTCTGATGATTTTTTCGAGGTTTGCTCTATTGTTGTTAACTCCATTACATAGACTAATGGCACTTGTAAAGTTGCCACGCCGCGCATGATTGCACTGGAAAATGAGTTCGAAAAGGAGGTTTTGGGTCGGCGGAACCGAGCATTGTCTGGGTGTGTGCCAGTGGATGAGTTACGCCCTCCCCTAAAAAGGCCTGAAATAGTCGATAATGATCCCGAAGATCGTTCCCCTATTATATCGAAGAATGGACGCAAGCGGCCAAATCAGAAAAAACGCGATTCAACTGTTAGCAGTTTGACCGAGGTATTTTTCAAATTTGCTACATTATCCGATTATCCATTACTGAATCTACCAAGAATTGCCGAACTCATGTTTTGCATCCCTTTTCTTAACAATGTTTTCTCGGTTATAATCAAGGAAGAAGTTCGTGGTTTAAGGCCCCAGTTTCTTGGTGATTATCTTTGGGGAGGTTTTCTGTATCTGTCTACGTATCATCAATGTTCATATCAAGTGCTTCAGTGCTTCTCTTTTGTCCAACTAGCCTGACGCAATCACTCCAGACAATCTCATGGATGCAATTTCAAGCAACTTGACTTCATCTCCGTGTTTGGACAAACACTCACGAAATGCCGACTCCTTGACGTCTTCTGGCGATCCTTTCGACAGAACGATCCAACAACAAATCGAGGTTTCGCACAAAGTCTCTCATCCTCATCGACTCCACCCTAGTATCTGGCATAACGAGGCGGGTGAACACAACAGTGGGCCAGCCTGTTCATGCAAGCCAAAATATAGAATAGGTCCTCTTCATAACCAATTTGAGGGTGAAACTGTGAGTTTTTTATTGCAGCTGTTAAGACATTTACGCTTTTTATCATGACTTAGCTTCGTTTTCGCGTATTTTCGTTTTTTTTGTGTATTTTGAATTTGACGGACCATCCTTATCCTCTCGTGGCCCTCGTCATAAAGTTGACTTTGTTCATGTAAGATTAACTGCCCAAATAATGTGCTGTGGTCAACAGCTTAGTGTATAAGTTGGCCCAAACTTTAACAGCTTTTGGGAAGTTTCGTGAAAAGTGTTTTTCTCTCGTATTGTCTTTCGAGGGAATCGGGCGTGGTTAGTATGCAATTTTGATATCGTCGCCGGACTCTATGCTGTATTTTTGCCTTCTTGTCTTAGGAAGTGCCACGATGTCGCTTGGAGTCAAACAATCGAGATAGGTTGTACCATTACCGTGTTATGGTCACACCAACAACTAACTTTTTCAATTGCAAACCTACAATCATTCCTTACAACGGCAACGACTATTTCTTTGATGGCTACTCTGTATTTCTACATTCCTCCCTTGAACAGGTACGTGTTTGCTGTGGTTTCCGGTAAATACGACGCTAATTAAATGCTAAAATATCTTCCTTTGGCTACTAATAGCTTCCTCCTTGCCAACTTCTTCGCTTCAACCTGCTGTACGAATTTGTTGCTGTGGCAGACGATTTCCCCGAGGTACGCTCTCTCGATGTTGCCTTTCATTATTCGTGGTTATCTTTTTATTCCACGTCTCATTTAGTAGAGACTTTCAAAGGTATTGTCTCCTTCACTACATGCACTAATCATCCCTAATGTCTCAATTCCCTTTTAAAACGGTTTATTTTTTCATTGCCCAACTATCCTGCAGCGTTCCCGAAAAAATGCCATAATTTACGATAAATATTAAGTCCACTCCAATCACAAACGATGAGGTACACTTTTGTAGAACTTGACGGTTCGTGCAATGGACATGTTGACGAAGTACATCTTTCAAGAACTCCTCGAGCTGCTCGATCTCAACTGGCTGCCACATGGCGCTGAGTCCGGGTGTCCCGTGGTTCACCTCTTCCCCAGATTCGTTCGCAAGGTTGGCGATGCCTCGGCCGAGCTTCTCTCCGTTAACCACATCCTCGAGTACTGGATGGGCCAGTCCCGATTGCCTCTCATTCGACCCACCGACTTGTCTGCGATTCAACGCATGGCCAATTCCGAGTGGTCAGCGCGCATTGACGACCTGCGGGGCACACTCGCCTGGAAGCCTGGAGTTGTATGCTTTAGTTGTAGATTCGATTATCCTATGCATTGTCTTGCATTCCTGAAATCCGTAGATTTGGCTATTCAGCATAAGCAACTTTGAAAAGGCTGAACTATCTCACTCGCTGGTGAACTTGTATTTTTTTTTCCTTATAGAAACCCCCGGCAATTCGAATCGATCAATTGGATCGTTCATTTGACTCTTCTTCCTCAAGTTCCACCAATACTCCCCGCTCTCTCCCGTATCCTCTCTTAGTTCATATGACCTTCACTCCGATGAAACTGAGTCTCTCCCGCGACCCAAAGTACAAATCTGTGCTTAAAAACTTCATGAAATTGGAATATCTCATGAACAATAAACCTCGCATAACGGCTCACGACCGAGCTCAGCGTGCTCAGCTGGCGAACAAACTGGATTCAATGGATCAGTCTGGGTGAGTTCTTTTGAGACTCTTCTTGCACTCTGTTCGTGGCATGGTAGAATGTCTGTAAGCTTCTGTGGTCGGCTTTCCACTTACCATTAATTGCGAAATTGCATTTCAAGTGGAGTTTGAATAACATATTTAGTGGGGGAATCTTGGATTCGTGCAGTGTCAATCAAAATCTCGAGCATAGCTTGTTTGAGAACGAATAACCACTTATCCAACCTATTTGTGATTTGAATGCTGATTTGAACTTCAAGAAAGACAATAATAAATGTTTTACACTCTTCGGTAATTTGCTTCAGTGGAAATAAAATTCATAATTTTAACAATCGTTGCTGATATTCGGGACGGCGAGGGTGTCATTTCACCCGAAGGAAGGTTTGTCAATGAATGCTTGTTGCCGCCTCTGTGTTGGACTTCGCCTTAAGTGTCTTTTGCCTTACTGCCCTTTAGTGTTCACCGACGCGAAATAACCGTTGGCATCAGTAGCGAGGGCTTCTATCGAACGGGCATTCGTCCCGACGTAACTCAATTTGCTCTCAACATGGCCTCCTTCGTCACCCACATCCGCTGTATTATGTCGCTGAAGTCTTTGGAAGCGCGTTTGGGGTATGAATTCAAGGACAAGTCGCTGCTTCATGTGAGGTTCCCCAAAGTATTTTCTCTGTTTTCCCACTTTTTTTACGCTCACCTAACTTCTTTTTGGACTTTGCGCTGTAAATACTGTTGCTTCATTCCATCTCGGTTTAGCAAGCTCTGACTCATCCTTCATATCGACGAACCGATTTCGGCACCAATCAGGACCATTTCCAAAACACACAAACTAGTTGTGGTCCGCGAACGATTGTGTATGGTGACAAATTGCAGCTTTACAAGCAATGGCGGAAGAAAGGCCTCTCAAGTATGATCAAGGTGATGTCATTTATGCCCAAGCAACACGAGGAGCGATCGAAGATCTACGGCAATGAGCGTTTGGAATTCTTGGGCGATGCTGTTATTGAAGTCATTGCCAGGTGCGTAAACTCCCACGCACAACAAAGTCGATTTCCCTAATCCTTCGATGTGAATGTTCCTCGTAATTACTGTTTAGATCTTTGTTAGGATGAGGCTTTGTACCACGACACTGCCCTCTTGTCCATGATCGCGCTTCATGTAAAGCGTTGCTGCTCATGCAGATCACGTGGTATCCTACTTCGTTTGTGCTGCCTAACTACCCCCCATTGCTACGTATCCCTCCATCATGTGTTAATCTACCCAGTTGTGGGAAATGTTTACATTACTTGTAACCGTTGCAGTGCTGCTGACTCCCGTCCTGCGTTGTGTAGAGCCAGCTCCCACAGACCCCCCACGTGGCTTTTTCGAAGTTTGCGTTGAGTCGCATTTACCTCGTGAGCATGTGATGGGGCCATTCTTGGTGGTAGTTGAAAATGATCCAACAATAGGACTACTTTAAATGTGCATAAATTAATAGCCTACTCCCCATCGCATAAATTACACAGGTTCTAGCACCCTTTATCCGCTGCAAATGGCCTATTCACGACTTGCTGCCCTTTTTGTTCCCCACCTAGTATCCATTTGTTCTTCATGTTTCCTGATCTACCCGAGGGAAATTTAGACGCCTACCGTCAAGCCTTGGTTCAAAATCAGCATTTGGCAGACTTGGCATTGGTGAGTTTGTCCTTCGCCCCTCTGGCGGATGTCATTTTATTTCTCCCGTTTCTCTTTCTACCAGGCCTCTTGAACTTTAATTTTACTCTTTTTCAGCGCCTTGGTTTGCACAAATATCTTCTGTACACGCACAGCGTAGATTTTTGCTACGACTCAACCTATGTGTACACGCGTTCGGATGCATTTGAAGCCGTGATGGGCAAGCAACTTGGCATTGTCTTTCTTAAAACTACTTGTGATCTGGAACCAGTCGTGGTAGGTAATGCATGTTACTCCTTTTTTGTAGCTGCGATCGCTCTCGATGGTGGCCTAGAGGTGGTGGATCGAATATTTGGCGCCGTGCTCTTTGGCGACTGCGAACGCATTCACCGAGTGTGGGTTCGAATCCCGCCTCACCCCCTACAAGCCCAGTTCCCTGACGGAGATAGAGAGTGGGCCTCCAATGTGCCCATGTTAAAGGTTAGTTTAAATAACGGGCTCCTACTGATTTGCTCCAAGGCAGTCTCTGATCTCATTATCCGGGAATCATGCAAGCACAACTGTTTTATGACTTGTAATATTATGTTGGAAGTAGAACTTTCGACTTCGCTTTGTGAACTAATGGAAAGTACTCGAATGTTACAGTCGATAATATCGATTTTTGATAATGCAAAGAACGAACATTTGTTTACTTTCATCAACCAACTTGCATGCACCTTACTGAGCGTGCAAAGGATCGTCCGTAATGTTTCTAGCATTTCGTGAAATGCTTGTGCACAAAGTGTTTCCTTAAGTGCGCTGAGATGGTGCGCCCAGTAAAGAAATCTAGAAGTGGACTTATTTTGTGTGGCCATGTGGTTCTACTGGAGCCACTTCTAGTGTCTTGCATGATGCTCACAACTGGGGACCAAGTGAAGTGTGTATCACTTAAAAAAAGCCAAGCAGAGGTGTTTGGAAGGAGGAGTCAACTCCTCATGCCACCTACGCTTGCCAGTAGCTGCTCGCACTTGTCACCGCGTAAACACGTACGTTCTCGAAGATTCAACATTTACCTCTTTTTTTTACATTTGCGACTTTCCGCACACATGTGCACAGTGCGCATCAAAAGCGCTTCCCCATCCCAGTAAAACAGCTGGATCTTCCACATAGTTTGTTGATCCTCCTCTCCGACGTGGTCGCTGCTCGGATTTATCAGTTTATGAAACGCAGCATATCTTTTCTACACCTGATGTGTTTACTAGTTTTTTTGTGGGCTTGTCATCTCGAGTAACCGCGACATTCCTCTGTACTGTGTTAGCCTCCATAGTTATGGTGTTGGCTGAGGTGTTTTGTGGGTAACTGCATCCTAGCCAGATATTTCGTTTGTCACTCGGTTATTTGTGGAAAAGCTCTCGCTGCCATCTCTGCAGCTCATTCCCACCCATTTCTGGCCTTTATCATCATCGGCGCTTCCTTTAACATGTTAACTCCACATTACTGTGTGCGATGCCAGTGGCTGCTAAATCGCTAGGCCCGGTAGCACTTTTAGTCGCACCACCTTAACTCACAAGTAAGTACCATTTTGTAATTGACATTCCGGGACGTCTGTGGTTGGCCATCTGACGTTTAAGTCTATTCGTCTGCTTTTAAACGCCAGATTGGCAGACTGCATTGGCTCCCTAACGAGGCACACAAAATCACTGGTTATCGTTTTTCTTTTTAAACCAGAACGACTAATATCTTGCCTTCCAGATTCAAACTGATGCAGACAAATTATTCATCTGAGTTCATCTTGAATTGCTGATGAGGCTGCATCGCTGGTTGTATCTGCCAGGCCTAATCGACTCCTATGCGTGCACAAGTTTTCTGTTCATTGTTATGCCACACTTACACCGTGCTGCTCTGAAATTTCACTTTTTTTTTCAACACGCATAAACGTAGTTGTCATCGTGTGTTTAATGTTTTTCGTTTGAATAGAAATTGTCTGCTCTAGAAGATCGACTGGGAATCAAATTCAAGCATGTGCGTGTTTTGGCTCGAGCACTGACCGTTCGTAAGACAGGATTCAATCTCTATACCTTGTAAGCCAATCATTTTCCAGTCATTGAACCAATTATTTAAGTCGAGCCTCTCTGCATTGCATTGTTTAATGTCTCTCACCAATTCTTGAACACTTTTCGTAGTCTGAGTTTTGTGTTATCAAGTCACTTTTCCAGCCACAATTCAGCACCACCATCTCTTCAAAGGCTTCTCGTGGATTCAATCCACCAAGGCGTTCGGTGTTTTTCCGGTAGCAGTTTGGCTTCTGCTAGAACGCCGAGCGTTAGATTGAAGTCGCCTAAGTTGTCTGCATTACAGTGTAGGCGAATTTTGATGCAAAATATTTTGCTCTCATATCAAATTCGATTGTGGACGGATGTTGATGAAACAACGCGCCTACCCACTTTGTCAAAAAGAGTGGCATTGCAAGCAGGTTCATTATAGAGACCTCCGGTCGGATGCTCGAAAAAGTGAACACCTGGATTGATATTTGCTGGCTACAATTAATCGTATCGCTATTTCCCCTGTTTTTAAGGCCTTTATCAGACTAAGGTCTTGCATGTACACGTAGCGTGTGTCCGTGAGTGGCTTCCGTTTCCCCTAGGGGCGATAACCAACGGCTTGAATTTCTTGGTGACTCCCTGTTGAAGTACGTCACGACAGACTACCTCTTTCGGCACTTCCCACGCCACCATGAGGGTCACCTCTCTCTGCTGAAGAATTCCCTGGTAAACAAGTACACCCAAGCGTCGGTTTGCAGCGACCTGGGCCTCGACCAGTTCATTATTCGTCGCGAGGACAACTCCTTGGCGATTTCTGGCATCTCCGATGAAGTGCCGTCCTCTCCTACCCGAAAACAACAGAATGTAAAAAACAAAGCTGACCTGCTTGAAGGTTGGTTGTTTTGTTTTCACAATTCACGTCGATGCCACCCATTCTGGCAACTGTGGTTTTGATTGTTTAAAACTAGTTGCCTCGTTTCCTGCCTGAATCAGTCGTGCCCGTTAGGAACTCGATTCAGCTTAAACTGGCGTGGTAACTTGCGGCTAAGTGTTCCCTTGATTTAGTTCAATTGACTGTGTCTACTTCTCTCTGTGATCGTAGCAATTTTTGTCATTAATCGGGCCTTGCAAATTCCAGGCAAATCGGCTTCATCTTGGCCAAATTTCACTTCATTAACTTGAAGATACCATGCGAACCGGACTTGACTCTGAATAAAACGGCGATTTAGGCTGTGCAACCGATGACATGACTGGTCATTTTATTAAATGCCTTTCGTCATTCCAGCCTTTATTGGTGCGCTCTTCGTGGACAAGGACATAACCTGGGTGGAGCGCTTCTGTCAGGTGTGTTTCTGGCCTCGCTTAGTGGAATTCATCCTCACGCAGGAGTGGAATGACCCCAAATCAAAGTTGCAACAATGCTGCCTGACGTTTCGTTCTCTCAACGAAGATCCTGAAATCGCACACTATAAGGTTCGTTTGCGTCGGTTTTTAACATCTTCTGAATGACGTTGTCATGGATTAAACCACGGTATACTATTCTAGATCCTAGAATATTCTGGACCATCCAACGAACGTGTTTACAAGGTTGGCGTGTTCTTCAAGGACATTCAGTTAGCCGTGGGCTCAGGAAGGTCCGTTCAGAATGCGCAAATGGCGGCAGCTAAGAATGCATTGGCAACTCACCAGGGTCGGTTTGTCTATACACGACTAGCGTCACTCCACTTTTTTTTTTATAATTCATCCATTTAAAGCGTCATCTTCGCGTACCTTATAGAGGTGTTCAGGCAGCTGGACTTCCAACGCTCTGTCATTGCCAAGCGGTACCGGCAGCCGTACATCGATAAGATGCTGAACAAGCTCGAGAGCTGGGACGAGTCGCTCGTTGGTAAATTTGTCCGTGACGTCCCTGACTACAGCCACGACGCAGCCGACGTCCCGGAGCATGCATTTAAGAGGCGTCGCTGCAGCATTTCTGGCTTGGACGATGAGCTAAATGGCCAGGCCAACAGTAACTCGGATATGGACTTGGACGACGAGGACGAGGGCGCGCCTTAGTTGTTCTGCATTTTGCATAGCCGTCCAATTTTATCAATCATTTTCTTAAGCATAGGCAATAATCATGTTCGTGTTTACACAAGTTGCCACTTTTCCCTCACTATCGTATGTTGCAAACTCGTGTGCGCTCTGACGGATGCTCTTTTTATCTTTCCTGCTTTTTTTTAATCCAAAATCACTACCTGTTTTTTTTAAATTAAATGGAAATGTTTAGATCTTTTAAAGTGAATAGTAAATTAACCCTCAGTGGTTCACGCAACGACTTGTCCTCCTCTGACTGGTCGATTTTTGGTATAAATATCAATTAACAAATCACATAGTTTTTTTAACTGCAGGGTCGTCATGTTTGGTAAAACACACAACTATGTAAGTGCAAAAGTGAATGGTGCTTGTTGGGACCGCTGCATTGCTATCAGTGAGTATAGCAATTGCGCCAATGAGCAATTACAAATAATTCCCTCAGATCGAATCACGATTTTTCATTTACAAACTTAATTCGGATGCAATACTCTAGGGTTTATATTTAAAGTAAGTTACTTTCATTGTTTGGAACGCCCGTTGTCATATTGTGCTCTGATGTGGATCCATTATTAATTGATTAGACAGGTGTGCCGGATCCTTTTGCCTCGACAATGGCAGAACCTGTTAGTATAATGTGGCGTGGTTATCTCTGGCAAGTTATAAGTCCTACCTAGTGTTCTTAGAAAATTTACTTGGGCAAACTAAAAAAATCCTCAACTTATTTTAATCCTGAACTCAGATTCATATCAGTGGTTCTCATTTTACATTTTTAATTTTCTGAACAAAATTAGTTCTTGTTCGTAATGTACCTCATCTGACTCCACGCAAACCATGTTTAATGTTTCGTTTTGTCTACGAAAATTCTAAAAAATGTCACATAATTGCAGCCGCTTTATCTTTGTAGACATCGTTAAGCCATCTGCAAACCAGGCAGGTCACTGCTCAGCAGTTCATTCTATTCAGTCGATGACAAATAATTAAGTAAATTTAAAAAAAAATTAGACTTATTGTTTAAGGAGTTATGTAAATTCAGAGGTCTAGCTCTGTGGATTTCAGAACTGGGATATAGGGGTTTTCAGCAGGCTGAAGACCCTTATTTGTGTTTGAAATGTTAAGGCTAATTGATAAGAATAAAAGTTTAGCTAGCTCATTGTCTTTTTTTAAATCTCGCTCATGGCTACGTCAAAGGAGAGTGTGCGACATACGGACATTCAAATTTAACTACCGGAGATTTAGGCTTGTGTGTATAGGTATACATTCATGCCAGAACGACAATCAGTGTTAGAGAACCCATGAATTTACTTAGCCACTGAAACTAGTCGGTTTTGTGTATGTTTTTCTACGTACGTGAGCGTTCGTGTGTTTTTGGCATTCATGCTGTCTGGCAAACCAAAAGTTAAAATGGTTTTCACATGGATACACTTACCATTTCTTTAGATAAATCATAGATTCAAGACTAGGTAAAGGTCTGTAGCCCAGTTGGTACTAGAAAGACGCTCATGCTCAATAGGCTTTGTGTATGGAAGCCCTAAAAATATTGTTTTTTTCCCACTATTTATCTTCTATTGCATGTCTGGTTATCAACCGCGATTATATAGGCATCCTGAGTGACATATTGAGTGTAACCGCTCCAATTAAGCCCAGCTCAGCAGACAGGTTAATAAGATTCTCCTAAACAACTTGTCAACTGACTAACGTAGTAATACAAAAACTGTATGTTGCTTAAATGGTCTAAATCCATGTACCACTCAAATGATTTATTTGCGGAGAGACCTGTTTTGTTGTGGTAACGTATATCAGTGTATATACAGGGATGAATACAATATGTGATTAATATTGGAAAGGCAAAAAGTGCAAATGCCTTCGACCTTTCAATCAAAACAATGCAAAAAGTTGGAAATGACTTCCTCAATACTACGCTTATAAGCATTTTAAAATTCTTTCAGGCCAAAGAGCTGGTTGCCCGTATAACTGAAAATGCACGTCGCATTTGAAACACCACATTTACCTAGATGCTATAAACTATTATAACTGCTGCTAGTATTGATTTGAAAGTATCAACTCATCATTGTACAGCATGAGAAATATTGGTTAGCAGTTGGAAGGATCATTAATTTTTCTAAAGACTTTCAATCCTTAAATAATGTTAAGTGAAACGGACTTTTTGGAAACACCAGCCGTGTACGTATGTTCAAATCGAATGTACGTAAGCATGGAATTAAGATGGCTAGCATACATACTCGCTGATAAATGAATGGAATCGTGTATGCAATAAAAAGGCTTGTCACACAAGTTCGCGGATTTAGTTGTAAAAAGGCAGGCAATTCTAATATGAAATATAATTTAAGTTACTATTATTAACTAGATCCAATTTCTACTTACATAAGGGCTCAAGAAAAATTGTGCTTGCTCCTAGAACCCAAGAGTTTGGAGTTCAAAGTTTAAAGACGATTCATAACTTCACTTAAAAAAGGTAATTTCAATGTCAATGCTTGTTCAGTTTAGTTATCAAATATAGGATCTTTTGCAAATTCATGACTTCTTTTGGCAAGTTTTTAGGTTTGTTATTTTGTATAAGACGTGATAAGGTGCCAAATTAGGAGCCACGCTATGGAACATTGACAGCAAAACCAGAATATAACAAAGCCGAAATGTATTTACTGTTGGCTGAGGCAAGTAAAAGTAAGTGACCCTTGCATCCTATTGGTTAAAAATGACCATCGTATAACCTCTTCCCACCACTTAGCCTCTGTGGATTTTCCGATGTTGAGTTTGTTATAGTCCATGTGGTTTTCTCCTTACTTGCTCATAGCTTTCCTTTTCGTTCTAAGTTTGTTCTTATTATACTAATCAATGTCATAGAATGTTGTTATTCCGAAATTTGTACTAACACTGAGGATGTTGCTAACTGTCGCAAAAAGACTTTAGCATTTGAGGCGATTTCTGACTTACACAGCCAGTTAGATGGAGATAGCAGTGGTGGTGTTGACTTCTCAGAGGCTTCGAGGGTGAGTTGTATTAATTTTTTATAGTAACTATGCCCCACTACCGCGGATTAATCTACATTCAATAAATTTGTAACCAAACCCAGCGCTATTTCTTGTGTGTTCAGTTTATAAGCATTTATGATTTCTATGCGATCTTTGCCATTAATCTATATGAGGTTGGCTAATTCCATATCTACTTTTTTGATCAGTGCAACATGCTTTTAGCAATCAGCAATTATCTGAAAACTTTATCGTATTAGTTGCCGTTATTTGCATTCTCTGTATACCGTTATGTCTCTTTTCAATGAATTTGTACGGAGGTACACTGTGAACTGAAAAATTACTTCTAAACTTTGCATTTATTGGCCGAAATAGGGTTTTTTTTTGTTATCTATACTAGTGTATATGGTATCTTTGTTAAGGATCCTTACTGGTGTACATATAGATTTGGTCCAAGTTTTTTGTCGTGAAATTGTAGCGTAGACTTTTGGGTAATTTTTTGCTCATTGTTGTATGCCTTCTGTTGACAAGTTTTTTTTAAGTAACCACCTGAAAAATTGAAATTTTATTACCTTTTAAAACGTCGTCTTTGTTGCCAAGCCATAAACGTCCCTCAGACTTCAAATTCCTCACATTAATGAAGCAGTTTTATCTACGTATTAGTAAAAAAACCTTACTCCTTAATCTTTAAAATAAACAACATGTTTAATTTGTTCTCTATCAAGTTAATACACGCTTTTGTATGCACTATTAGTCGTTCATTGTATTTAGTTTGTTATATCCGGTAGAATACTTCTAGTGGTTGCTATACGGGGCTAAAAATGTCATGGTTATTAAATTTATCGAAGTCACGAGATGAGAATCTTTATTTGTTTTGTTTGCTGTTTGATGTGAAGCCTTGTTTATGAACCACCTCTCATCTGCTTTTCCCAAAGATTAAAGATATAAATTCGACAAAATCATCATTTATTTGTTCGATTTGAAGGTAATTTCTTTGATTAACCCAAATACATTAGTGCATACCTTAACCATTCACAAGGTATTATGTTAGATAAAAACTTCCTCTTATCTAAAGAGTACCTAGTTTGTCGTGTAACTTTTGTTTTGAGTATAAAAAATAAACTGAATTTCACCCACTGTGTTTTCTCATGAAATGCATAACTTTCGATTTAATGATCTATTTGTAAAATTTATTTGGATGACTTGTTATCAATAACACTGATGTGCGCAAAGTAAAAAATATTGAAAGAGTGAGATCTCCCTCCTTAACACTTCAAAACTTCTACATTCTACATGAGCAGGAGGTCTTTGCGTTCGCCGGATATTCGCGTTTGGTGTTATTTTATTGTTTTTAATTGTCACACCGGCTCGAACGAAATGCAATCATTTTTCTCAATAATCAAAGCAGTTGCCTTTGCCGTTTTTTTGAATTTTTACTATCTGGCATTTTGGCAAGATTTGGATCCATTGTGTTTCCGCTAATTCTTCTAATTACACTTTTCCCTTTTAGTTCCTGGGAGACAAACTCAGCTACCCAGTTGAGCATTTCCGTCAAACGGATCTCAGTCAAGAGGACGGTATCATTAGCCTCCTTGACCTGTGGGTTGCGTGGCAAAAAAATCCAGGTAACACTCAGCAAACAGACCAAAACCTAGTGTTGCGCAGTTTGTCTTAAGTATCGTCATTTGTTTATTGCGCTTACTTCCTAGTTGAATTGTAGTCTTGTGAAATCCTAATGCTTATGTCACACGTTTGTTTTTCCCTGGCCGTTTTGTTTCAAAACGCTCACGCTCTGTATGTCCTGATGGAAGCTTCACGAAGTTGGTTAGATGTTATGGGTAGACAATCAAAGCCTATACAGCGAACTGACGTTTCTATTCAAGAAGCAGTTGATATCTTAATTTCCATACCAATTCACAAATTTACAGTATTAGCTTCCATTTTTTTAAATAAGTTCGCTCATTGACTCACATTTGCACTGATGCCTGAATCAGTCTAATGACCTTTTCTATTTCCGTTAAATGAGATAGCCTTCAGTTCCATCAAATGGGCACTCTTGTTTGTCATATTCTCTTTAAAGATCAAACTCGTTAAACGTCATTCTCTTATTATACTTAGCGCATAACTGGACAGTTGCGGAAACTGCACGATGGGTTTCTGAGAGTGTGGAGCTTCCAGAATATGGCGAAATTTTCCAGCAGTATAAAGTCGATGGTGAAAGCATACCGCGGTGAGTTTGTTGTTGCAATTAAAACCCAGGTTCTCTGTGCTAAATATGCATTTTCTTGTGATGCAAATTGGTACATTTAGAAGATGATAGCTTCGCAGCTAAAAGTTCAATTAATGTAAACATTTTGGGATATCGACTTTCCTTTTTAGTGCTTAGGTTCCCAAACCCACTGTGATCTACACAGGAGACCTTATTTGCTTGCCAGACCGCATCACCTAAGTTATGTAACATAAGACTTGCCACTACGGAGTCAATGCTCGTCATGCAGTTCATCAGAGTTGTGATGTCGTTGTGTTGTGATCTTGTGTGCATCGCCTGAGAATCTTCCTGTCCATGCTTACTGGGTTGCCATCAACATCAATTGACTTCTCAATTACAACGTGGTATTTTTCGAATTTGGTCGCGGTTCTGATGCACACTTTTACGCCGAGAGTTGGCCACCCTTTGTTTGCACTGTCAATTTTTTCTTGCTAAAATCGACCTCTTTTACCCACTACGCGTCCTTCTTGTCTTTGACTTTTGTTGGTCACACTCCTGGCTCCACTTCTGTCTCTCCGAATAACCAACTTTTTGCCTGTTTTTTTCTATCAGATACCAATTTTCTTGGTTAAGTTGACTATTTTAGGGAAAGATTCCCGCCCTGAACTTCCAAACTATTCATTTTGGTGCAAAAAATGCCCCAATTAAATTGTCTAAAACCGTCCTTATCTTAAATGGAGGCATATCCAATCAAGCATGGTCTTTTGCGAAGCCAGTAGACTGGACGAAGCCCTGCCTCCACCCAATTTCTCGCACCCCTCTCTTTATGAAGGAAGTGGGTGCTTTTTAGGCAACCCTCCCACCACTTTGTCGGGTATTTCAGTAGTCGGAACTCAAGTACTTGGGCTGACAAAAATTAGCTTGGCGCAAACACCTTTCCTACAGCATTTTGATCCTTTTGTTTTTAAAAGCCACTCCACCCTCGTCTGTCCTTCTCACCCTCAAGTTGGCCGGCACTAAATCATTCGAACATTATTCTTACCACTCTTTTTTCTTTCCCGTCAGGTTCAATTCCACCGCAATTTTTTAACATTAACTTTTGTGTTGTAATGCTGGCAACTACTTTTTCGCTAACCCACTCTATTGGTTCTGTACTAAGTGGCTGCTCATTCGTTCGGGCTGCCAAACGCGCACCTGGAAGGCCCCATTAATTCGCCACTCTTTGATGGGCAATCAGTTCCTTTTTAGCGTTTATTTAAATCAGCACCTGCCTGTTTTTGACTAATTTTAGGGCACTTTTTCGTGTCACTTTAGGCTCGTGTCTCGCAGTCCGAAATTCATTAGCGACGAACTCGGAATAAAAAACTCCCTCCACCGACGAAAACTCTCCCTCAAAGCCATGGATCTGATCCTCTTCGGTCCTCCTAAAAGTAGGCAAACCTTTTTTCGTTTCTCTTTTTTTCTTGCTGTATGCGGTGTGTGTCAGCCATCTGTGGTTGGATCGGCGAGCGGTGAATTGGCCCCATGACGCGATGCCCATAAAAACCAAGTTTGCAGACTCACCACTGGCAATTACACTTAAATAACAGGCTGCAAAAACAAAATACCTTCAGTTACAATACACATCACGGTTTTATCGGCAGTCTTCTTACGCGTTTTTAACAATTCCGGATTCATTGAGGCTCTGTTTTAAGAGCGTACATTGGGTGTTGTTGTTTTACGCACGCCTTGGGTAATTCGCTGCAGTGTGCAGTCTAAATGATGTCATTAACTTCACGAAAATCCTACCGGTTATTTGGCATTCAAGAGATTGCCCATTGTGGTAATTGGGGTCAATTGCAATTATTCATATTAAACTGTACACAACTACTGGTTTTTTCCCCTCCCACACTGTAAATACAAAACACTTGAAGTGTCTAGGTCTCTCACACGAACTCGTTCTGTATCCCACCCGTCCAAAGTCCGTGCGAGTGCCAGAACCCTGCCGAATACTGTTCACTTTTGTGATTAGTGCGCGGGCGATCGTTGTGTTCTCCTTTATGCTAGAAAACTTCTCTTCTGCAACCGTGGCAAGCAGTCTGGTGGCCCATCTCGCCAAGGACATGCCTCTCCTCACGACACTGGCCCTCGCGGGTGCATTTTTTGTCGCATTTTTCGGCCTCAACTACCACTACTCGCGAAGGCTGCGGACCGCCGCCTCGGGCAACTATGACAGGCTCTTCAAGGCGGAGCAAACTCTTCAAGAGTTGCAACACGAGTGGGTTCTGGTCTTTTTTGTATTTTACACTTACCACAATCGAGTACTTTTCTATTAGCCTTATCCAAACTTGCTCTACCAGCTGATTACGCTTCCTTTGCAGCTAAATGGTAGTCTGGTTAGCAATAAACCACCCCCGTTTTACGCTTCACGCTAGTGAAGCTAGGTTTGCTTGGTCTTGTTGCAGCAGCAAACTGGGTCTGTTTTCGGGCCTCTTGTTGACCTCGCCTGAACTGGGTCACACTCGCAACGCAAGGGTTTCCGATCACGCTGTCACACTTGCAGTATTGAGCTACGAAGGAATTTTATCTACTTTACCCCCTGCCCTGCTCTTCGCTACTTGAAATAAATCGACCGGGTTTTTTTATTGTCGTGGATTTAACACATCCTGAGGTCTGCGTTTTGTTTCAAGCATCAAATCAATTCACCACGGGCCCATGTATAGCCGTAGCTAAAAGCACATTGAGGCTTGAGATGGTGTAGTAGCCAACTTACGGTTGCGATTGACGCGTGTCCATTTCTAGTTAGTTTTCAAGGTACTTAATAGCAGTGAACACTAAAGCGCGTAAAATGCGTGAAGGAGGTCGCTAACGTCAGCAACACCTGTCTTCAAATCGTGCTATTCATTTCCTTACAAGTTGGAGAGATGTTTTGCTGCGAATGTGGAAGCGGGATTCACTGCCATGAGCCGTTGTTTTTATTTTCTTTACCCACACAGACTGCTACGTCTGAAGGAAGTTGAGCCTCCAATGTGCAATAGCAGAAGATCAGGGAACGGTCGTTCCGCCCCAATCGACGACGAAGTGGTTTTCCGGCACTCGGACTCGGGCCGCAGTTCAGATCAAGCTGTATGTGTGTATGCATATATTTAGCCAAATTTTCATGGCTACTTCGTCCTTAGAATTAATGACTCTAAATCATAACTTGGTGCTGGCTGAATCTCGCAGTCGTGCAAGTCTAGAAAACTTGCGAATTTTGCTAAATCGACCCCAAGGGTCAAACGGGGCGTTAAGTTTGTTTTTTTTAGGTCGACTCGACCAATAACCTCCTCAGGCGTTTTGAATTCGGGTGGCAATCATTCCCCGTAGTTACAATGAATCTTGTTAAAAGCCTTTTTTACTTCAAGTCACTGATTTCCGCGAAACAAAGCCGCACTGAGCCTCCGACACGCAAGCCTAGCGAATCGTCCTCCTTCCACCGCCGCACCGTTGCGGATTCCCCGGCTAACGGCTACTGGCCCAGCTCACCGCTGGTGGCGTCGCCCTTCTACATCGGCGGTTCGGAGCGTGTCTCGGCCGCGTCCGTCGTCACCACGGCCAAACGTCCCACCTCGCTCAACTCCTGTCCGCCGATTGACTGCCCCGCCACCGAGCTCGCCCTCCTGCTACAACTCACCCACGAGTTTGAGCTCAGACACTACTGGGAGAAGCGGTCGGCCGCTGCCAGACAACTCATGGCTGCTAAAGAGGCGGTACGTCGAGGGCTAGCAAGTTCGGTGGCTAAATGTCTCTGTCAGGGTTAAGCTTCTAAAAATACGAAATACTTTTGTTCTGATTTGCGACACAACAAACTGCAACTTTACCCACGCAGTGTTCCCTATTCGCGTCATTCGATTCGTAGACTTTTCCGTGAACATTCCATTATCTGTTGCGAAATCTTTTTTAGTAGTTTGATTAATATTACTTGTAACTTTCCCTTCGCTGTGTCTGTCTTTGAAATAGCTAGGTATTTCTATTTCGTTAATATTTTGTGTGCTGCTTCTTTGAAGAGTTATTCTCCCCCGACTTCTATAATCACTCAAGTCATTTGACTTCACTACAGTATGACGTTAATCTATTTTTAGTGCGATCGGGTGCGTAGAAAACGGTCTACATTTGTGGGGTCAGTTCGACTTATTCATTCGGATAATTTGGACGATGTTGATTCGAAATTGAGCGCTGCCCGGTATGCAAATTAACTTCTATTTTGCTTATTATTACCACTTGAACACTCTAGAAGACGCCAACGGAATTAAGATGCATATATTACTTTTGGAAGTCAAATTCCTACGAAAAACACGATTCGAGATACTGCCCTGATATTTGATTAGTCGCAAATGCGGATTAACTGTAGAAACTGGCCTTAGGGATAATTAAGGTAGTTTTGTCTGGCGAATCTGTGGATCAATGGCATCAAATAGGGACTGACTCGGGTATACAGCACAAACTGGAAGTTTTGTGAACTAATACGGGATGGAGACCTAGTAGCACATCACCTATCTAACATGCTCCCTCTTTCCGGGCTTGGTGATATTGTTCGAACTAGGACGGTTGGGAAATATGGAGCACACTGGACGAATCACATGGATATCAACCTCGAACCAGTCCGGCATTGCTTACCAGCTAACCCATCGAAAGCGTTTGTGTAGGTTAAGTAAGTGGAGGCAAATTATAGAATGTGTTGCACTGATTTATTTCAGAAGGGTTCTCGAAAATGTCACGGCAGACATGCACGAGAGGAAGTATCGATGGAGTCGCATCGAGGAGCTGACCGGCATGCTGTTGCAACAGCCCACCGATATCAATGTGCTGATGACGGCATTGGGATATGAAAACCCAAAGGGTCGCCTGGCGGGTGAGGGGAGCAACAGCAGCCTTCGTCTCTACGATCTTTCGGCGGAATTTTCTCTTTTTACGGGCGATGATTTCGTGGACGATCAACCAAGCTCATGTTTCCGTTCTTTCACAACAGGCGCTACTGAGGATTGGCATAATAGACAAACAAGCGATTGGCAGAACAAGTGTGCACGGCAGAGTTTGTCGCGCAAACACCGCCCAGATGCATCTCCTGCTGAAGGTAGGGTGACACTTAACGTAGCGGAACCGATCACCTGACGCCAAGAGAAGATAAACCCCTCACACACGTCCTTAGACTTAAATTGGTAGTTCCAAACCAATTAATAGGTGCTTCGGCCTCAAGAGATCGTCACGTATTAACCGCCGAGCAATGGCTAACTACCGAGGCGATGCTAAGTGCACCCTAGAACCAAGCGTCAATTCGATTTGCCGTTGTTTTAGAAGCTCAGTATGCTCAGCCCGATGCAAGGTCCGACCGCAGCCCACCAGCTCGAGAAAACTCCAGTGGTCTTTTCATCCAACCAACTCTAACAAGAAACAACTACTCGTTCGTGCGCCCATTTGCCGCCCTGTGGCGTCGCAAAGCCAAATCACACACCCGCCAACTTCCCTCATGCTTCGGACCGCCAACTGCCGTACCCCACATCAGACCACAATTCAGTATTGACACGGGAACCGGACCCACAAACTATGACAGCTACCAGCGGAAACCCTTCATATCATAATATTTGTGTGCATTTTATCCCGAGCGTAGGTAGCTGTGTTGTCGATCTCCTGCCCCTGTCTTATCAACAAATTTTGCTGATTTCTGAATACTTATTCACTCATCTCCATCAGAAATGTTTTTCTTTTAAAGAATGGGAATACAGCGACTGGGTTTTGGAGTCTAGCACAGCAAGGAGGGAGCAAGGTTGTAGCATAAACGCATTACGGAATATTTAGTATTAGCACAAGATAACGCCAAGTGAATCGATAACCACCTAATTCAACGGACTAAGACAAAACGCAAGTTTGTGGGATTAGACGTACATAGAGTCGGTCTTTAGGTAATAGAAAAACAAAGGCAAACAATAATAGTTGTGGTATTGAGAGATTATCCGCCGACGATAATGCTGTTTAGGGGCACAAATACCAGCTTGATTATGTACCCGAGGACTCCCATCGCAAGAAAACCGACAGCCGTGGCAATCACGTTCTTCTTAAATTCTGGAAAGACATGCCAGTAACAAATAATTGAATTGTTACCTTTACGATCGGGTTTAGTGCATCGATGAAAAAAATGTATCGATGACTTCGTGAATTGAATGAGAGGCTCCGTTACAGCAGACACCTGATCCATTACACGGCACCGAACCCGTTACAACGCGACAAATGCGAACCGGATTGATGTGTATAAACAAACTAAAGCGTCATATTTGATCAATTAAGTCACATTCCAAGTTGCTTAGTTAATGAAGAGTTAAAACCAACAAAAAAATAGCAAAAATTTTTAATGTCAAATAATACAAAAAGCGAAAATTTCCGGACATATTTAGGCAATTAAATAAACCGATGATTCATTCACCAGACAACGTTGGGAAAAAATATTAGTTTCAGCAGCGTTATTTAAATTTTTTTAGGAAACCTGAACTTTTTTTAAAACTACTTCCCCATTTTAAAAACGATGACTCATCGGTTACCGTCGAAGGGCTAATCTTACACCCTTGATGCTGTAGCGCATATCTGGCTGATCCCTACAACCCTCTAGTAAAAAAATATGCAACAACTTGGAAACAAAGATAAAAAAGAAACAACAGACCGTTTACTAGCATCACGCCAACCGAGTGAGTCTTTGTATAAGCATTAGTGCGTGTGCGTAACTGGCGATTATTAAAATCAAATTATTAAAAATACGGATGGAACATTGAAACCATCACGTCTACAATTAAGCTCGACGGAAGTTCGATTGATAAAAAATAACTATAATTCCAATGCAATCAACTCATCCCTCGATAGGAAATTCAAAATTTATTGCTTATTTCCCCAGACTTCATGTGGAGTTCGATCATTTGTTGCGATTTCGTGCGCGCGTTCAAGCATGCATTCGCTTGCGCTGCTTTTCTACCTAACATGAATTGCTCCGCGATTGATTTAGACATTAGCTGGATCATTTATTATTTATAAATCTAGACGTAAATATCGTTGTTTCATATTATGGCGCAAAGAGTTTCGCGATGCATTTCAAATCCATACCCTTAATCCCCTGATCTGACCACCAGGTCCCTATCTTCTTTTAAATTTTGTTCAGAAATGTAAGGTCAGTAGTCTTCATTACACTAAGTTCTGGCTAACATCGTATTCTACATGGCCATTCATGCATTGTAGCACCAGATATTTTGCGATAATTTTAAGCATAAAACCCAGTAACAACTCTAGTTCCTGGTCATTAATTGCATTGCTAATTGAAACCGACACCTTAAAAGATCAGCAACTGAAGGTAGAAAACATACGCACTATGGACATTCTGATTGAACACCCACCCCCTTCGATGCAACTTTTTTTACTTTCAGCCCCACTATTATCCGCTTAGTGGTCCACCAAATAGTGTCACCTTCAAAACCATTATGGCAACTTTGAACAAACCATAAAATTTACTCCTGCGTCAGCAACTTTCCAGCGTGAAATCCAGGTTTTTGTCTGTTAGAATTTCACACGCTCTTGCCATCCAACTTTGGATGTCTATCTCAAGTTGACCAATCTTCGTTGCAAAAATCTCTACTCTTGGCAGAAACGCCATAACGCAACAAATTGAAATGAACGTCAGGTGGACTAATATGTGTAAATATCCGGCGTATTTATGCAGCTCCATACACTACGGGACCAAATCGCCAAAAAAAGAGACCAGTCACGCACGATAATCATCATGCAACTTCATTGGAAATCTCATTTCTTAATCTCTAAAGTGTGAAGTGACTTTGAGGAATAACACGTTCCGGGTCAGTGGAATCTAAAGGATTCCCCGGGCTATAATCTGGAGTTATAAATGTTTTCAACATTTCCTATACTAGCATCGATCGTAGCTATATCTTACTTTAAAATATATGAATCCTGCTTAATTTTATATTCTGCAAATTTTCGAGAAAAATTAATTAACCACTAACCGGAATTTGCGTAAAATTTGTTATTTCTTTACATATATCCTTGGCCAACATGTTGAGCGTCAACAACGAATATGCTAACGTCGGACGCATTTTTTTGTAAAAAAACAGTCAATATGTCTTTTATTAATGGAATAATACTCAAATTTTTGACGTTAATCAAATTTGTTTAGTTCAAAGGCATATTGATCATAGGTTCTATATTTTCGGTAATTCAAGATTTGAATACGATTTAAGCAAATGATTAGATATGGTTAAAATCATTTATCTTTTCTTGCGGAACGATTTTCGTCATTTATTTTCTTTATGTAACCTTTGAAATTACCATAATGGCGGGGAAGACGAAACATTTTCACAGCTTGGGGTGTTCTATGCTACACATAGCGTTGGCTTGTAATTCCACGAATTTGCCGGTTTTAATATTAGTATGGATAGGCTGGATGCTAGTGTGAGTTTAGTTTTTCGTAATTCTAACATTGCGCGTGTCACATGGCAAATTCGTTGTCGTTGGCTTTACACTTTAGCAGTTGGCAGTATTTTCTTTGTGCCAATCGAGTTATGCTTTCGGTCACCAAATTCTCACGTAACCGTGAACAGATAAATATGTAACTTTCCTCTTTTTGTTCATGTTTGCTACGATATTGATCGATTTAGGTACGCATGCACCTGCAAATTACAAGTGCAACTTGGTTCTGACTGGATCTTTTCACGAGTCTGTATGTCCACTGTGTTCTTTGCTATAAGAATGTTTTGGTATGTTTAGCAAACTTCGGACTTTCACCGGTTCAGCTATAAGTGTTTTGCGCCCTTTTTATAAGGCCAAAACTATCGTAACTGTTCCTGATTTTGCACTTATTTCATATCCTCATGCTTTTGAAACCGGGTTTTGTTCAGTTTCAGCAACTGAAGCTTGGTGAGACTCCACAAGGGCTCGGTGAAGGGCCCTTCTATTTTCCAGGTGGTAATCAGTTCATTAGCAAGGGATTTAGCCATCCGACAAACCAGGTAAAACGTGGCACTCCTCCGCGATTTGGTCGATTCCAGCCGGACTTGCCGCCCCCACAACAGCAGCCATTTAATGGGTACTCATACATGACTCCTTGGTTTATGGCCGCTGCGGCTGGAGGTACTTCTAAATCATCCGACGGGATCGGGATTTTTGGTGCCCCTCCTGAAAATGGTCATTTTGACCACTTTAACAACAATCAAAGAGGCTACCAGCGTCGACCTTACCGTGGAAACAACGTCTACAATGGCCAAACAAACAACAATTCATCTTCGACATGGAGTTTTAGTTTCAAAACCGAGGAAGAGCTTTTTTGTAACAACACTCCGAAAGCCAACATTAACTTGGAACTCTATGACAGTATACCCGTAAAACAGTCCGGGCCTGATTGGACAGCTATTGATCCGCTTACTTCTTTCACTGATGTACAGTTGAATAGTGTCCTTGTGGAAAATATAGAGCGTGCACAATATGTCCACCCAACACCAGTGCAAAAATATGCACTTCCGATTGTACTGGCGAAGCGAGATCTTATGGCTTGTGCTCAGACAGGTTCTGGAAAGACGGCTGCCTTCCTACTGCCCATTCTCCACATGATGTTGGAAAAATCAAAGAATATCGAAAACGCAGAAGATTCGGTGCGTACAATTTACATTTCAGGAACTCATGTCGATGGCGTTTTGCATTCATGCATTTCTGCACCATACACGTTTGGCATATCATTGGAACACTCGCTTTGGTTAATAGAATTGTCAAAGCTTATTGTATAAGCATTAATCCACATTTTAGTGACACTCAGTTATTTAGTCTTAGATTTGTTCACTTAAGGATTCTCTAATTACCTTTATTACATTCACGGCTATCGAAGACTGATTACCCAATTCGGACCCCTTAGTTAGCCGAATTTTGAGTAGGCAAAAAGAATCATTTAAGTCTTCATTTCCTTTGGTCCTATGAATTTTTCACAGTTTTGTTCATGTTGTAATACTTTAAATATATTCTTCCTTAAGATTGTTTTCGCTCAATCAAGCCTTTCTATCAGAATTTTAACATGCGTTTGCCGATTTAAATAGTGGATTTTCAACCAACTTCTATGATTGCAGATTTGTCTCAAGTTGCGTGGGTTTGTAGTCGAGTCACGTCAAGTTTAAATCTGCCTTGTCCTACTGCTCATCTTAACAGATGGTCTGACCGTTTTTCACACCCCTTATTATTTTAAGAGGTTTATGGTGTGGAATTCCTAATAATGTAAGATTGGTTGTTTGTTTTAACTTGAATGTTGATAATTTAGTTTTAACTTGCATTTAGCAGTCGTAACCACATCCCCAAATGCGCTTCCTTGATACGGCTGAGCCTTATCATAGTAATGGTTTGTTTTTGTTAAATTACATTATTGAAGAGTCAATCTTCAGCAAAGTTGCCAAGTTACGCTTCTTGCTGACCGGTATGTAATACAAACGCGGTCGTTGGTTTACTGTATGTGCAGATTGGTTGTTTAGCAGCAATTATTGGCGCAAATCATTAATCTTATGCTACCAAATCTACACTAAACTCATCTGCCCAATGTTTAAAATGAGACGTCTACTGTTCCACGTCCGTCATGTCTGGGAGTTTTCTGCTTCGTCGCAATCCTTTTCCTTCTAAGCAGATTCCCGCTAGACTTTAAAGTTTCCGGTCGATGTTTCTCAGAATGAGTATTCAAAACATTCCGCTCGTAACTGAATAGGTTTACGTGACTGCTAATCAGTGGTTGTGGTTCATTCTCACCTCAAATTACGTGGTATTTTTGCTTTTTCTCTTAGTTATTTAAAAAAAAAACAGGGAGCTGTTTTAGGCCAATTTGCGTTGGATTACAACCTTTTTTACCACTCAACTTGGATGCCCCTATCACGTCAGTCTATCAGTTCGTGGGCTTTCCAAGCAACCATTGAACCTGGGCTTATTCGGTCCCACTGACAGTCTTGAATTCGTCATGCGACCTGATTGTCTCCATTCGGTGTCTAGATTAATCACCGGTCCATGAATATCTGCTTTCAAGGGAACTTTGCACATGCATGTAATTGGGTAAATCTAGGCTAAAGTAGGGTTACTAACCCCATACCGGTATTTTAACATCTCTGCTTGTTGTGAGACTTCGGAGGTGTAAAGAATCTGGTTTCCTGTGCTGAACCACCCTTTGTACTTTGATCTTTCTAAACTGATATTGCCTGTAAGCCGTCAAGTGGATATCTTGCCTGATCTCATCATAATGTGTTCTGCTTCATTGCAGAAGTCCAAGGGAAACCAATCAGTGCAGGCGGGCATAGCGAGTCCCACGTGTCTTATTCTGGCACCAACTCGAGAACTCTCTTGTCAAATCTTCGACGAAGCACGTCGGTTCGCCTACCGGTCGGAAATAAAACCTTGTGTGGTCTACGGTGGCGCTCCCGTAAACAATCAATTACGCGATTTATCACGTGGCTGCGATCTTCTTGTTGCCACACCTGGCCGCCTCGTCGATGTGATTGGTCGAGAGAAGGTTACTCTCGAGAATGTTAAGTAAGCCGACTACTTACTGCCTAAAACGCGCATCGCGTAATCTAGCGGACATCAATCAGCATCGTTCTTAGACACTCTTAAATTGCGTTAATTCTGTGTATTTGGTGAATGCGCAAGGCTGGTTAATCGTCCATTAGTCTAGAGATCGTGCTCAGCAAAATCCCATTGTTATTCCAATTAATTAGCATTTACGACTTGTGAAAACCTTGCAGAGATTTTGAGCTATAGAACTGCATTAGTAGTCTGTTTTGATTCTATCCGTCCTGCTTCGTCCTTTTCATTAAATAGTTGAACCAACGTGGGTTCTTCAGTTATCGTCTTATTTCCGTGGGACTGAATGTCCATTTATTAACTGCTCGTTTGTATGTAAACCGATCGACGGCGAAATCAATCCCTTTGATATCGAGTGGCGTTTTTTTTATTTGGAATTTTCGACGTACCTTTTTACTTTTAATGAGGACTAGTGAATCGGCTCCTTCGTTGGGATTACGTTCCCGCCCAACGTGTATTTTGGCCGGGTCATTATGGTGGTATCTTGGTCGGGCAAATATCCAACGTGTGGTTAATGGTGGAGTTGAGTAACAGAAGAGCCCACTGTTTATTAAGTATCATCTCTCATATCCCTTCTCTATTTGCTAGATGCAATTTATGCTCCGTGGACAATGAAAGGGTTTTCCGGTTATTGTGGGCGTCTTCCAGTGTCTCGCACGGTTCTGTTAGAGCATTTTTTAAACATCATTCGACTTCCACAACACCGGAGAGCGGTCACGTTCAGGTTAAAGAGTGTACCTTGCTTGGTAGTTGCTCATACCTAAATAACTTGTTACAAATTTATAGTTAAAATGTATGTTCTGGTTCTCGAGAGAGCCTTGGTGTAGGTTCATCAAATTCAGATTTCAAGTGAGCGATGGTGCCTCAAATCCGGTTTTCTGTAAATGCTGCCGTCAAACACTGTCCAGATTCGTTGAGCAGTAATCAATACGAGTTATGCGTGTAAACCGGCTATTACACGCTGCTTAGAATTTCTCGGGTTGTATTTTTGTGTGTTTGGGTGCTGTACAAAAAGTCGGCATGCGAGTCAACGGGTAAAAGTCCATACCTGCGACGTTGAGACGGATTCAAATGACTCAGTTTCCGACAAATTCATGACCAACCCATAAAATTCGCTAGCCCTATGAACGCATCTATCGTGGAGACGGCAATCGCCAACAAAACCACATTCAATTGAGTTCGATGATTTGGGTACGTCATTGGTTGGTGATTCTCCCCTCGATTCTCTGTGAACCTCCTCAGGGGTAACCACTTCACGCCAAGTCATTTGAATCAGTCGGTTCCAAGGTTGGTAATTTCCGAAACACTGAACACGCACTTTTGCGACTTCTCGTTCCTTAAATTTGTTTTTTTTTGCGTCTCATTACTAGTTTCCTTGTTTTGGACGAAGCGGATCGAATGTTGGACATGGGTTTCGAACCACAGATCCGCAAAATCGTCGAACAGAACGGAATGCCTGACTCCAGCCAGCGCCAGACCCTAATGTTCTCAGCTACCTTCCCGACTGAAATACAGGCGAGTTTCATTTGTTTGTGAATACTTTTAGCATTTCAGTTAGTTTGATACACGACCTGTGCAAAGCGTATCCACAAAACTACTAAAAGACGATTTCCTGGGTTTCATAACGTGATTTTTGCCTCGAATCCTTGACTGTCGACCCACCACCGTACATTCACCGCCCTGATGACCACTCTGCTGTTCACCACATCACGTTCCTGCGAAACGAATGGAGTGGAGTAATGCGGGGGTCCCCACATGAATTGTACCGAGGCAGACCATGAGTGGGTCACCAAGAACGCCTTGGTACTCGGGCTGTTGTCTTGTGGGAGGGTGTACCATTGTTCTAAAGCATGTATGGCTGCATGAGAGGGTGACTCAAGCGCCAATCAGGTGAAGGAACAACCTGTTTTGCAAGCTGTGTCAATCGATTTTAAATTGTAAGCAGACTATTTGTTCTTCATCGACAATTGATTATGCTCGCGTTGCACGTTCACCTGATCCTCCCTTGTTGAAAGCACAACCAACAAGTTAAGCTATGCGCCACATTAACCTCTCTCTGCCAAGGACTGTTTTACTTACAGTTCTGTTTTGTTCAGTTACTGGGCGGTAATTTGTCTTACCTTGAGGTGCGTGCTAGTAAGGCCATAACAAGTTTATAGTGAAACGTAGCAACTGTAACCAAATCTTTAGAAGTCAGTGTGGTTCCCGAAAATGCCAGAATTCACTCTTTCGTGGGTTTTTGTTGGCGCTTGTTGTCGGCAAAGCTTTATCCACTATTTGCACGCGTACTTGGTCCAGTGTTGGAACTAGGTGTACCAGAGGCAATTCTGTCCAAGTCGAACCCCCTTGTTATGTTGCGATCGAAGCCCCAGATCTACGTCGGTTATTTAAAAAGCATGTTTTTCTAAACCTCCATACCCCGCGTAATTGCCCATTATCCAGTCCTTTCAAGCTGAATTCCAAATAATAATAATGGTAATACTAAATAGAAAAACATTAAATATACTAATATAACTGCTGCTGGATTATTTGAAAAGAAGAAAATTAAATTATAATGTCTCGTCTTGTCCCAACGGCCAGCTAGACCCGTACTTCGATTCCTAACGTGTCTAAATTAGCACCGACTTTTGCCAGGGCCATGTCCATTTGACTGGGGATAACCGTCTAGGCATTTGCCTCAAGTTCATGCTTTATTTGGTGTGTGTCTGACCGTGTGCTTGTCTTAATTGCCGCCCACTGTCAGGTGATAATCACTTAGAGTGTTACCTAAACTCGCAAACAAATGTCGGCCTTTTTTGGTTGTCATCGCCTTCACACCTCAATTTCCCCAATTAGCTTTTGGTGATTGCGCTTAAAGCATGTCTTTTTCCCCCTGCAGACTTTGGCGAAGGACTTCTTAAAGAACTACATTTTCTTGGCCGTGGGACGTGTGGGCAGCACCAGTGAAAACATCTCTCAGGAGATCTTCTACATCCAGGACAGGGATAAACCCGAGCGCCTCGTCCGTATTCTTAGGGAAAAAGGTAATTTCGCTTACTTGCAGGTCAGTGTCAGGTCACACGGAATTTCGCGTAGGTGGAGATTTTTCGGCACTGACTGGAAACTCTTGTGTGTTGTCTGTATAAAAAAAATCTTTTTCAATTCCGTGATTTCTTCATATTCATGACCGACACGGTTGATTGCAGTCGCGTATGCAATTGGTCCCCCGCTACTTTCTGAAGCCGGCATTTTAAGACTATTTCAGGTGATGTTGCTTCTTTTTTGCACTTGAGATAATCGGTGCTCGACCAGTGAGCCTTGGTTCATTTCCTCAGAAGGAAACTTGCGGGCACAAGTGCTACTCATAAACACAAACAAATTAAAAAACCATAGGAGTGTGTTGTGTGCGTTATTCGAAGTGCTAGCACGAAGCTGTGTAAACCGGGTAAATGTCACTGTCCGAGCTAATCAGGTAGGTAAAAAGTAGAAAGAGAATGTGGAACTACGTGGCAGATTTTTGAAGGAATCTCATCGAGCAGCTATCATCGTCTTTTGCGTCCACGTTCTTTCGGCTTTTTGGGCTACTCGACCTGCTCTCAGTCGGATTTTGCAGATTTCGCTTCCAACTGCCCGAAATCTCCAAATATCGCACCCTTTTGAGTCGAATCGCACTTAGACGTCCTTTCCATTGCCTTGAAAATAATCAGTTGTGTTGTGTTTTCTAACTTGCTTGCCAACTTTTTGATTTAAACCTAGATTTATAAGCTAGTTAGCGGTACCACCAAATATCAGATGCTACTTGCGTGGGTGGAATTATGAGGCGCTGAGGGAGCGTTGCACACCCTCTGCCCTTTTTGGGTTTCACTGAAAGCATCGCGACATTATAATGCAATGCCAGAACAGAGACAGAATGCAGAGTTAACCTGTTAACTTGCATACTCAGCTGAAGACCCTTGTCTCAGTGTGCTTTTGAATTGTTGCGAATTTCATAAAGTCTTGCGCCACATGCCTTGCGGGTTGGGTTAGTGGTTAGGAATCAATAAGCGCAGTCGTCTACATGGCTTTGGAAAAAAAACCAGTAGCCTTGATGGTGCATACGTGTAGAGATTAAATGGCCATGTATTAGGCTAAAACGGGGGCATCTGAGGTCTCGAGGGCTTTGGACAATCCATCTGATACATGGAGCTCCCTGCACTAGGATGTAGCAGATGTCAGTCACACGTACATCTCTGAGTTCGTCAATTGAGTTCCCTGTGTGGCTATTGGTTATCCAATAACAGGTGTTATTCGACGCCTCAAAAGTCGATTCGAAATCTTAGTCCTCACTTGAACGGGGTTTCTGCATTGCGTTTTTTGTAGTGGTGTAGTGCAGCTGCTCATAGATCAAGGCATTTTTGAACATTGTAGTATGTCTTTTAGTGCGTCAACCTTAAAAAGCATCATGGTTCTTTCTCATAGGGAAGTCTGAATGTGGTCCGCTAGCGGTGAAGGTATTTGCAATCAAATTTTTGTCCCATCCACCGACTGGCATCTTAACAGCACTTCGAGCCTTTTAAGTGGGAACCGAATACTAACTGTGGTGGTGTCGATTGTTTGTGGCCGTACGGTTTTATTAACACGTCACGTAGTCATCCGTCCAATGTCTCTGCAAGCTCGCTTTCGCGCTGTATCGACACTTATTGTTAATGCCTACGAAGTGACTTTGCAAATGAACTATAAGGGTATTGCAATAGACACATTGGCTTAAGTGTGTTTGGTAAGCAAGTGGCTTTCGTTCCGTTTCCGAGGTTGAAAATGTGGGTTATGCTAACATCGGTCTCAGAGAATTTGTCAGCTTTAGTCACCACCACATTTAAACATCCCTCCTCCCTGCATGTACTCCAATAATGACCCCCTGTATCCAAGACAGAGCCGGTCGGTGACAGCGTTTGTTTTGTTGCGTTGGCATGCGATGCGTCCCTTAAAAGGCTTGACGACAAGTAAATGTGCTCATTTTTTGGCATCGCTAACGATCCTCTAATCCACCAGTCTTACACTACAACCTTATTTGTCGACAGGGTATCCCAAAATTGCGACTCCAAAGCTTGCGTCATGTACACGTGTGTGTGCAGCCCCTGTTTCATTCAGCTTAGCATTTCCTGCCGCAATTTCATGAAATTAGGCATGGCTCTAGGTCTGTGCTTTGCAGCTTGGCATGCGGCTTAGCCTACTCTGCCGAGTAAACGGCGGGAGAAGCCAAGTAAAAACCGTCAAGACCAGCGTTGTCGTTTGCGTTTTCGCGCCCCACTCACAAAGTCCTCCACGTGTTCGCTCTTTGCACTAATCAGTGCAAAAATAATTGTGAAACAAAACCAATTGACTGAAACCTAACTGTCGTGCGTCTCAGGGCGATTTCGGTAGTGTAATAATGTGAAATTAAGGTGCACTAACGTAGTGGTCTTTTTTTCGCTTGAATTCGCGGATTTTTCAAGTGATCGTCGTCGAGTTGCAAGACGTAGTGCATGAATCATTCGTGTCTTTTTAAGCTAATTTATGGACAAACACAAGTCTGCAATTTGTCTAGCACTTGACAGCATGCTGCTACGTGAAGGCATGGGTCAGGTTACGAAAGTCTAGGCCTGCATGCATAGAGTTGTGTGTGTGTGTGTAACCGCCAATAGTCTGCTAAAATCACCAAGAATACTTTGGTGGTTTCAAGTCGCAGGATTAACGAGTTTCTCCCGAACAGTCTGTTTTCCGCTTTCGTCCCCGCGACACAGTCGTTTCCGCGGCTCCACCTTCCCGCACCGGTGGTTCTCGTCCCAGGGTTTATTTCAACACCAGAAACATCGACGGACCTGTTTGCTCAATTTTTTGTGCACAATAACGCAATTACACAGCTGCCGTTGTTGAATTCAAGCAATCCCCTATACGTTTCATGTTTGCCTGCTAACTTTCCTTGTTTCTGATCGCTTTTATTCCCCATAATGCTGCTTCTTCACTTCACAAATGGGCTGCTCTTCTCCGTGGCGTATTGGTCACTTCCAATAAATTAAGGAGAGATAACTTGTGTTTGATGATGAAGTTGATTTCACTCACCCCCTACCGTGCTACGCACTCTCGTGCCTTAACCTTATTTGCTATTGGAAGCGGTTACCTTCAGCTTTTAAGTTTACCGTGTCATTGTGCTGTCGTTAACTCTATATTTGTAATGCCTGGTACGTTGTTAACTTCTCCTCATTCCACACGTTACAGTATCGCTCAGCCCTGGTGTATGGTCTTGAATTTTGCAAAATATGAACATCCGTTAATGTCGTGTTCTTGTTTTGCCCCCATTTTGATCGATGTGGCCCACGTCCGTCTCGTGAATTTTTTTTCCGGCATTGTGGCTTGCGCGCACAGATGAGTACAGTGCTACCCCACGTAGAGCCACAGTATTGAGCTTACTCCCTCTTGCCTATGGAGTTCCTGGCTGTTAGCATTTGAAGTACTTAAATCTGGAGATTTGCGGTAATAAACTCGATGTTTTGTATATCGCTTTGGTTTTCTCTAATGAAAGGAAGCCTGTAAACACGAAACTTTGTCGTACAAGCACGATCTGATCACCGAACTCGAAAGCAATAAAAGATGATCCAGAACGTTCGACAGCGTATACGTGTTATCATAGTCAACAAATATGACGACTATAAAAAACGTACACAGCCATTGTGCGTGCCGCTGTAGGCAGATTCAAATACCATTCATCATGAGCATCGCATGTCCAGTTCAAATAGCGGCCCAACGAAGCCGGTATAGCATAACAAAGGGTTATACAATAATGACAGCAAAATCCATGTCTGAAGGAATATTTTTCGGCGAATTAATCCCCATTACTTAGATTACCATCCCTACCAGAACAGCGGCCTTCATTGTTCTTACTATCGTCTACTCTACAAGCGTCATTTAAAAATGTACTGTCATCGTTCCTTTTTTCTCGAACATCGACTATTGCTAAGCAGTGAAACTTACAGTTAATCGTAGAGTAGTTTTGTTATGTTGTTGGTCGGTAGTAGTTGAGATACGTATTTCCTGACTCCTGAAGGATTTCTTTTGCGTTTATTAATTCATTCGTCCCTTGACGGCGTTACCTTTGCTAAGTACTGGTGGAACACGGAACTATCACCACGTTTTCGGCAGTACATCACACAATGCTTTGCTTAACTGCTTCATTTTTTGCAAACATGCTCTTAATAAAAACACTCAATTAAGCATGCCATGTCGCGTTTTCAGAACCGTCGGCACTCGCACTGGTCTTTGTGGAGACCAAAAAGGGAGCTGATCTGTTGGCGAACTACCTGAGCCGCCTGCAGTTTCCCGTGGCCTCCATCCACGGTGACCGGCCGCAAGCCGATCGCGAAAGGGCCCTGTCGTCGTTCCGGTCCGGTCGCACGCCTGTGCTCATCGCCACCGCCGTGGCAGCTCGTGGTCTTGACATACCCAATGTCAAAGTGAGATTTAATGCCCTGTATTCCCCTTTGTCCAGCCTCCGGTCAGACGGCTGCATCTCAAACCGGCGTTGTCTTCGAGGGGATGGAATAACACAACATTACTCCACCCCCCGCCCCCGCCCTCCGCATCAGATGCTTATTGACAAGACCCCTCAAACGAAAAAAGGCTGCTCACATGCTTAATCACTCCCTAACATCTCCCGTTTATGCGAACAAAGCCTGAAATTCCACGCACTGCCACTAAAGTATAGCATTTTATCACTACCGCTGCTAACGTTGAAATCAGTCAGTTCGTAGGTTATCACCTAAATCCCCCATCGTTCGGTCTGAAATTTTCGCAACGTGTTTTGAAGTTGTAGTGGAGAAGCACGCACCACTAGGTTGATCTGTCAGCTAAATCGAATTAACCGCCCTTTAATTTGTGTGACAATGAGTCATTTGAACTTGCTTGTACGTGAGTTGACAGCCTGGCAATGCCTTGATTGTTTTTCACCTTTGAGCCTGTAAATTTTGGTGTTTTTTCCTAGTCCACCTATCCTTCTCCCCCGTAGCACGTGATAAACTTTGATTTGCCCTCCGACATCGAGGAGTACGTGCATCGTATCGGAAGGACTGGTCGTATGGGGCAGCCCGGCTCGGCAACTTCCTTCTTCAGCGACAGGAATCAGAACGTCGCACACCAGCTAGTTGAGTTGCTTCGCGAGGCAAAGCAACCGGTGCCCATATGGCTCGACCAGCGGGCCACCAGCACGCCAGCCAACAATCCTCTCGGAGCCAACGGGCGTCGTTACGGGAGTAATGGGCAAAGTAGAAGGTAGGGATTGTGCATTCCCCCTTCTGTCCCTCTTAACAATCCAGCATTCAATGCGAGTGGGGTTTAACATCGCAGCTTTGGTGGATATTCGGACTTGATAGGGTCTCGACACGCCCTCACCATGAGCCGAACCAGTGGTCCAACAACGATGAACGTTCCGCCTCCAGGCCCTCCTCACACACGTTCGGCTTATTGCTAGTGGATGAAATGGCTGCATTCTCATCCCAATCATTCCAGTCACGCCAATTGACGTAGATTTCCCAGTTAGGTTCCGCCTCCATGTAGCGTCAGCGTGATTTCTTGTTAATGGTAAACGTAGTCGCTTGAATTAAGAGAATTGACAATTACCACTTTTACTGCATTCTATCCACTGGGACGAATGGCAACGACTTTTTCCCTCCCTCAAGCTCCTTGTGTACGAGAAGACTCCAAACATCGAAGTTCCAATGGATTCTAAGGCAACATTTACGCCTGGTGTGCAAATTTTTTAATTTCATTGGCTTCGCTCCGTAGGCGGTGGTGACCTTATCGTTCGCCTGACTCACATATATCCACACACACATGCTGTCGCGGTCACAGGGATTCGCGTATGCGAATCGCCTTTTTCTTCATCGTAGGAAAGTCTCTAGTCTAGATTTTCGTTTGATCCAGTGTGCGGTGTCTAATTCTTCGCCAATTAATGTAGCCTCGCTTTACGTGCTGTGTTCAAATGTAAAATCTACAATATGAGCTTTCTCATAACCCTGGTTTAGCGATGACAACATCAGCGTGTTCCCCGCAAATCAATATCGGTTTCTAAAATTAGAACACTTAATGGTCAGTCAGAATTTCCACTTTGTTTATTGTTACTTCCTTTGTGCTTTTAACGCCAGCTCCGTATTACGTGGTTTCGTGTGAATGGTCTAAATGTAATGTATTAGTAACCTGGTTTTTGGAAAAGCATTGAGGGAGGACATTATTGTTGTCTTTTTTGCGAAGACTCAAGCTACGCTAAATGCATTTTTGCAGCAGTCACACACGTACTTTCGCTGTTATTCAGTGCCTGTTTAATGCTCTGAAAAAATACGTTGATAATATGAAGCCATGTTTAGTCCCATTGGAGGTCACTGACCCCAAATCAGCCCTAACAACGTTTCACGTGAATCTTCTTTTTTTCTGCTGGTTCTGCCATAATTGGACGTTTTTCGGGGAGGGAGGGGATATCACACATGATCCTACTGCCTCGTGCCCAATCTCCACCATTCTCTCACGTGATTTGAACTGTGATCGTTTACAGGTACCGAGTTTTGCAGGCCCCGGAAACTGCAACCTACCAGACTAATTCAAATATTTTCATTAAGTAATCATCCTAAAGCCCAACATGCGCTTTCACCGAAGCCAGTTTCATACCTCTTTTGTTGTCAGTTGGCGTAATAATTTTTTTTATGCCACTGATACTTGACACCTCACTTTTTAATCCCCCTGTAAGCCCACTTTCATTTAACAGAGTTAAAAAGTCTCCAGTCACTTGTTTTCGTTCAAGTCAATTTACGAGTTCAGTGTAGTTTAGTTTCGCCATTAAAATCAGCCTAGCCTCAACTAGACAGCGATGTGTTGCCCTCTAATGTGTTCATTTTGACTAATCTTTCGCTTCGTCTCTGCACATTTCTTGTCTGATGCTCTACACTCATTACTGTGCACGAGCTCTGAAGTTTGTAGCTACATGGGAAACGGAATTTAACGTAGAATAGGCCCTGTGCCTCCTACTTTAGATGGCCCCTGTTGTTCATGGTAAGCCTGCGAATAATAATTAAATGGACATACTACCGATACCTTAAATTCCGATTTCGTTAGTAGCGTTTTGAATTGAATAAAAGGTATGACTTGCTGTGCCATCTGCTCCGCGTGTTTTATACCTTTAAAGTAAGCATGGTCAAAACGATTGGACGGTTAATCGAGGATTGCGCTGACGTGTCTAGTGCTGAGATGCGAGCATGTTTCGTGTCTCGTGATTCAGCAAACTATATTTAGACATCTCGACTGTAATTTTATTTAAATTTATTTGTGAAACAATGTGCACTCCTGCCACTTTTGAAGTGCGAAGTAAGTGCTTTAATAACGATTGCTGGCTTCGCACTTTTTTCCCATGAAGAAATTGGCGCGAACAAGAAACCTATTCGGGTCAGCAATGCTAAGGTTTTCCTGTTTTGTTTCTTCGTTTCCACACACAGGAATGGCGGCTACCGTCCGAGTTACGCCTCACTCGATTTCCGTACTGGTCAAAAGACGAACACAAGCTACGTGCAGAACCCACAGACACTGGGCCTTCTAGGGAACTGCACCGCGTCCCTTGCTGCGGCCGCGTGTGTTCCACCGCCGAACCACCACCTGCGCTATCAGCAGCCTCCTCCACCCCCTCCTCACCAGAATCCCTTCGCCACAGCAGCGGCCGTTGCGGCCCTTCAGGGTCTCCAGCAGAGCCACCCCTTCGGCCCGCCGCCACCGCGGGGGCTTTTCGACACCCGCCCACCCCCCTCCACCTACCCGCCCCCACCGTTTGGCGCTGCCCCCCGGGCCAACCCACCTCCCCCGCCACCACCCCACTCGCTGATGCATCAGCCCGCTCCTCCGCCCACCGCCAACCCCCAACAGCAAATGCAGCAGTACTTCGCCGCCATGCAGCACGTTGTCAGTACGGCAAGCCCGTCGCCAGAGTTTGCCGCGACGAATTACCACCAGGCCTTCGCTGGCTACGCTCCTGCACCGCCACAGGACGTGTTCACGGCGTCGTCCCCTCCGACAAAGGCCTCAACAGCAGGTGAAGGGCAGATGATGCCTCCAGCCTTCTACGCCGGTTCGAATTCACAAAACCATCACCACCAGCAGCAGCAGCAGCAAAGTCAAGCTGCGATAGCCGCCGCCATGTCGGCAATGGCTGCTGCGATGTCGAACAATCAGATGGACGGAACTGGCGGTATTGATAAGGATAAGAGAGGTCCCGTTGGAGGAGGAGGAGCCGAGTGGTGGGTCAGTGGTCCTCCGCCAAGTCTCCCGCCGTATCATGCCACAGCTGTGCCCCAACCAGCTCCCACTGCTAACTAGCCGCACACACACATACACCCACCCACAGTTATACTCCCATTCTCATGTCATCAAATTGTTGTCTGTTAGTCGACCCCATTTACTGTCTGCCCACCTCATCACTTAATTTTACGCGATTGGTTCTAATATGTCGGCGTTCCGTGAAGATGAATAAGAAACATTGCATTCATTATTTCGGTGCAGTTGTCGCGAGCGCAGACCAGTTTGTGATAATCGGTTGATGTTGGCGCGCGCCTCAGGCTGTACATAAACGTCTCTTCATATCTACACTACTTCTGCTCGGTGCGCTTTCACTTTCGCGCATTCCTTCAGGAATAACAATAAAAAGAAATAATACTGTACAGAATCGTTAGGTAGCAGAGGAGATGGAGCAAGAAGTTCAATCATGCTGTTTTATACAACCATCCGACTACACGTTTGCCTGTTCTCCTGCATTTTCTTAGAAACACTGGTGCTGCCACTGTCGCCGACGCACGCTCACCTCTTCGCGATACCGACTTTCTCACCCTCACACTCCGTCCCCCCTCCTCCTCTCGGCTTGTGTCCTTGTCTAGACTGCCGTCGCACTCGCCTCTCTCACAGTCCCTCTCTGTCTAATCTCCCTTCATCTAATCAGGCTTTAGTGTGAAGACTTTCTCCACGGGCGCAAAAGTACTTTGCCGTCACTGCAAATTGCCTTCTTGTAGCCGCTCCACTCCCCCGACCCTTTTTGTTGCTCCTGTACTCAATTCTTTCCACTCAAACATGCCTACTTGCATATCGTCTAATATACTTTAAGTAAATTTTTATGCTGTCGCGCGTTACAGGGATTGAAAAAGATTATGCAATCGGGACTGTGACGAGATTCTCGTGTGTAACTCCCCTGAATTATATTGGATTTGGGCAGAGTAGAGTTTGAGTTTGCAATTGACAGGACTTCGATGTACGTATTCAGGCCTTGCTTCTGAATGCAGAACTCAGTTCACTGGCGGCGTGCGGTGGGGTGGCCCACCTTGTAAATCCACGTGGGCGATATTAACTTTGATTGGAAGACACATGAGGTTGTTCACACAATTAAAATAATGTTGGTATGTCAGAGGTGGTCTTGTCCACTCACCCGAAATCACTACGGGTGCTTGTCAGGTGTGGCTAAATAAGCTTAGTATAGTTGAACGCAAGGGATGTTAGTAGCGTTGCAGCGCGAGGGGGCAGTCTTGCACAATCGGGTGTAAATGGGTGCATGTTTCATCATCGGCACCAAGCAAAATGGGTATATTGAAATGGAAGTGCCACCGCCTTTTGCACTGCACGACGAAGCGCTTCGTTGCTGAGTCAACGTAGCAAGCTAGTTGCCGGTCTGACAGCAGTCATTGTGGCTAGACTTGAATTTGTAATACATCAATTGCCTATTGCTGTATTAACTCCAATGAGGATGTATCTGCACTTTCCAGGCCTTGTCAGTTAATTGAGTGCCACAAGATGCACGTACACACTCAATTCAACAGTATAAGTAAGTAAATAGTATCCACGAGACTAAATTCATCATTAATTTCTATGATCAAACGATATTTTTCTTTAATAATGGATAAAGAAATTGAATTATCAAATGGAAAAGGAATTGGGCAAGAGCATTGACCCGACAACTTTTACAGTGGCTAAATTTAATTATCGATGGATCTTTGGTGTCGGCTTCTGATTTTTTGACAAATTCTAGCTCCTTTACAATATTCATTTGTTCTTTTAAAACCTACCAGCATACTTAGGAGGAAATTGGGAATGAGAACGCTTGACATGCCATTTTTTGAGTTTTTGGTCCCGAACGAAATTAGGAGGCTTTGAAATTTTAGTCTTTAAAAACGCCACTTATTATTATTCTCCTAAGAGATACTTCAAAAAATATTATTAAAATAGTTATTTCCTTGCATTTTTTGCAACTAATTTTCTACGGACACCCGTTCCTCTGGACTATTTTTCTTGCAGTTGTCAGTGCTCAGAAATATGGAGTGAACGGTTATACATAAATAGGAATACACAGAGTGACACAGACTTAGTATTTTAACCTCAAATTCTTATTGGCGATTCGTATTTTGGGCCTTTCAAACTTTAAGAGCAGGCTTAGAATGTGCCTTAAAAAGTTCACCGGAATCGACCCATTTGGGTGGACGTAATTCAGTGATTTCCTAGCACACCTTCCCTATAACACTGACTGCCCTGATTAACAAAAGGGTCTTCGTCACTACCCGAATGGGACAAATGGTAAGTTACGTTCATTTTTGCTGATCCCGCTGACTCCATTTGAGCTCGGTCGTGTTCCAAAATAGTTGTAATTTTTGAAGGCTCTTAAATTTCTTCCGCAGTGAGGCGGATTTAACCAGCACCAAGATAACTTCAATATTTTTTTTCAGAAAATGAACTCATGGATATTACCTTTTTACACTTCAATCATTTATGCAGTGGCTGCGAATACTGCTCATAACAATCACATCGGCAAATTCCGTGTTGTTGTGACAGGCAAATGTTCAGGTGTGCTTGGTGGATACATTTCCGCATTTTATTGGTCAAGTACAGTCAAAAGATTTTTCATAAATCTTAGAAAGAGAACTGTGTCCATCTATGGACTAGGAAAAGCACTTATTTTTTTCTGGAACTTTATCGCAATTTTAAAATGTAAATTTGTTTTTTTTCTTCAACTAATTGAGCATTTTTAAACGAATTTCGCTATTCTCCTTGGGTCGTAATCTGGCATTCGCCATTTACATCCTCAGTGTACAATTTTCAAGGCACCGTTCCAGCGACAAGACATGACGGTCGTAGGTGAGGGCGAGGTCGGATGAAAGTGGTGCGCAAGCCAAAGTAGACCGACCGATATTCGACTTTTTGCGCTGTGTTGTCATGCGCAGACGTGCAGCAGTGTGACACTTTTTCCGCTGCCCTGTTCAGGACGCCTGTCCCAAAGTCGTGATAGAATTTTCTGATCTGGTGCAGCCGTTGCAAAATGAGTTTGCATAATTTGCATGTGATTCTGCCAAATACACTGCACAGGTTTATGCTGGTTTCGGCTGATGATTCGTGTTGGCTAGCACCTTCGCACAACAAGAAAATACACAACTACCCCTGGCGTTGTCTTGTGCAACGATTTTGCCGAAAAGGCAGTTCCTCTTGCACAATTTTTGACTCCATTCTATTCTACACCAGCATTTTGAGACCACCTTTTAACTTTGCGTAACAATTCCACATAAGATTCATTCTTATGCCGTGAACGCATTTCAGGCACACAGCTCACCTAATTTCATAATGGTCGATGTATAAGTCGATTATTGTTTGCAGTGTGTTAAGTTTTCCCGATAACGTGGAGAAAGCGTTATTTTGGGAATCGAACTGATGTTTGAAAGGCAGGCAGTCTAATGGAAATTATTGCCCTATAGTCCATTACCTGTAGAAAAATGCGCAAAATTGTTAAGCTTACAATACTACGAAACGTAAGACACAAAAATCATGCATCAGTTGATTGAATATACTTTAAGAACTAGGAAGATTAAACTAGCTTTCAAATTTTTGCTTAGGTTAGCTGCATCTTTTCTTCAAGTTTGACTTAAAACTGTTTCAATTTCCTATGTGAACTTGACTTTAATTAATTCAATATTTTTGAGATGCACAATGTCCAGGTAACCCATGTACAGATAACGTAAAACAGAAATCGATGAATGAAGGAACTCATCTCGATAATATATTACCTATTTTAGTTTAAACAGGCAGTTTTATTTTGTGATTAATCTAACTACGTGTTTACGGAACTTGTTGACATCGGAGTTGGTGCAGATTATTAATTTAGGGAAAAATTTAAATTAACCAGGACTCATTTACCGATTATCGATTAATTTAACTATGCTTAACTGAGTAGCCCCAGGTTGGAAAACTGCTCCCAGCATAGTGACGAAAAAATTGGCGCATTCCCAAAGCCACATCAAACTGAGCATTTTATTTCCAAAAAGTATTTTTCTGTGATTGATCAATTAATTGCGTGCCTCGAATATAATTTAGGTATCTTAACTATTAAAAATTTCCGTAATATGTTTAATTTTAAACAGTACTTCAAAACAAATGTTTGGCCTTGTTCATGAAAATAGCAAGTACTTTCAGTGCTGTGGTGATTTAAGATTAGACAGGCGTTTTATATTGGTTTGTACTGGCTGGGGTTTTGAATTTAAAAAGTACAGGAACACAAAGAGCAGTTTAATTTACAAATCTTGTCTGCGATGAGACTAATTGGTCTAACGTGGCAAGAAAGCTTCCAGTCACGGGAACTGGAGTTAGGATACAGTTGCATTCACATCAGCTAGTACACATTGAGGCGAAGTATCAATATGTCGTTCGTTACACCAAAGTTATTAAAAAATACACCCATGTTGCTGTTTACGTCGAAATAGTGGATGCTATGATTCACTGTATAGCGGCAAATAGGGTTTAAAGGTCCTTAAGTCATAATAAAATAATACACATTTTTTTAAAATACTGAATGCCAAGCATAACGGAAAAGCAAGTGATCTCAACAGTAAAAGCATATTCTCTCACATTTAATGCAAAATTGACAATTTGCATCACTGACCTAATGCCTTTTGATGTTTCATTCCGTAATTCAAGAAAACAACTGCTAAATTTTATCACATATCCTTGAAAAGATATGTTGCATTAAGCTGGAAGGTTTTCGCGGCGAATATCTGATATTTTGGGTGAATTTTGAATGGCTTGGGCACATGTATTGATCAAAAAATTTTTTTTTTAAAGTGCATTTTGCAAAATATCTTTAAACATTTCCATCATATATTATGCAAAAATATTGTGAGGTGCAGCGGGACTCAGACCTATGAATAAGAGAAGACAAGTTAAGTAGTGGCACACAAGGTCAACTTCCAAGGAGGCATTCGAACACTAGTAAAGGACGAAGATGGTAGATTTCTAGAAGGGATGTATTCGGTATTCGTTTATAAGAAGAGCGGAGGGAAAGTGGTTAACAGAGGGACTGACGCGATTCACAATTTTTAGGTTGAATCCAGGAATTAACACAATTAAACCAATATTTTAAATAAAGATTTATTGTAAGATGTGTCCTGTGAATTTTAGCCTAATTTCTGCCTCACATCGGATTCCCGTAATATCGTGACGACGCAGTTTTCATTACTATTACGTTGCTCTCAATCCATTTTACCAACCGTCAATGTTGCTGCTCAATATGTTAATTAAAGTAATGTATTTAATTCTAACCATGTTGCAGTGTCGGATAAACGAATACCTTTTTCATTTGCAGACAATACAAACTAACAAAAATGTAGCGCATGTAGTATCAAGTAAATGCACTTTAATACGAACATTTGGCCTGAAATTTACCAACGATGGAGACTGAAGACGGCATGAGGCCACATACATGATCAAAATTGCTCTATCAATTTTCAGAGTTTGTTCTTTTATGCTTTGAATTTAAACGAATTGTAATGAGACAATTTATGACTAACCGTCTTCATTTTTTTATTTTTAGAAAAAGTTTCAGTCTACACCCGTAAGTTTTTTTTTTCTCCTCAACACAAAACGAAGGCCATTATAAATAACAATTGGTGACTTAGATTAGGATTACTGGAATTCTGCAAGTCGCAACGGCATGCAGAAAAAAGGTATGTCTTATGCGTTCAAAAATATTTACGCAGTATAATTCAGTTTACGAAGCTGTTATAAGAATGTTACCTTGAGGTATATATGTTTGTTCACGCCTAACCAGAGTTGCAAGCATTTCCTAAATCAGAACTTCTCACAGGCTCTTTTCTTTCCAAAAGTGATTTTCAGCAGGTACTAGATGGGGTAATCGGATTCAATTAATTTTTATCGACTCTGTGTTGTGGACTGGGCAAATTCATCTGACAAAAAATAAGGAGAAAATAAAGACAAGACCATTTAAGGAATTTATCTTGACCTACATAATGCCAAAGTGCACAAGTTGATTGATTGTTTAAGACCGGAAAAATCAATTTAAATGAACCGATACTAACAAACTCTCTTAATGACAGATTTAATTAATACAGTGTTTACAATCCTGGCATTTATGCTTGCCATCACCTAGGAAAAACGTCCCGCTCTTTGTGTAATTTAGTGGCCCATGAACGTCTAGACATCTACTAGTAGGCAGACTATAGTCCCACTTAGCCAAAACAATTTTGATTTGATATTTGTATGAGTCAACATTAATAAGAGTCAGTGTCAATTGTCGTCAAGTTTATTAGGGATATCAACATTCCCCGAGCCAGAATAATCAGAGCTGAAGTGTTTAACTTCCATTCAATTAGCGCTGTTTACACTATTACAACTCTACAGCCGCGCTATATCGTTGTTCACGCTAAGAACTCATCACTGAGTGTTAATTATTCGATTCATTGATGTCAGATTGCCCGGGTATAAATAAATAGACGCACATGAAAATTCATTTAACCTTCGCTTTGATTCCAGCTTGCGCTCGAAACAGTGCTACGAAAGTAAGAGCCCTTCGACCTTGCAAACAAGGGGTTCCGCCTATCACCCTCGTGTATTTGCATCTACATCTACGTAACAGGTTCGATAAACATTTTTATGAATATCCACTTTTATTAATGTCGCCTTAGAGAATAAACATCTAAAATAAACAATTACGCAGCAAGATGTTCAAACACATACAAATAAACAGATTCATCGAGGTTGTGGTGACAGGAATTAGGGTTAGTTTGATTTTAGGACCAACTTCAGTTTGTAAAAATGAAAGGTTTATGTGTTTTGACGCTCATTTGAAGTTTCTATGATTTGCAATTACATTAAGTTACTTGAGTCGATGTTGCAAATGTTTAATGTTAACAAGGATATACATCGTTTTTTTTTCAAAACACGGATTATGCGCTCCATAATCATACTTGCTCATAAAAGTTAAATTAATATTTCAAGTAAAACAATGGGAAGCTAGCTGTGTGCTCTACATGCAAGTCTTTTTCTTTTTAAGCATCTCACCTTTATTTACAACTTTCGAAGTTTTTGTAACCAATGTTCAAAATCTACAACTAATGTCAAAATTTTCGTCTTGGTTGCGGCCTTGGAGATGCCTTTATGAGAACAGTTTAATAGTTAACCAAATCCCATCATTTTTTATTTTACTTTCTATGCATACAATTACTTTTCATCTCCACATAAACGCGTTAGCAATTAGTAATAAAAAGTATGAAAAATGTCGTAATTTTCTATTAAATGTGGTATTTTATTTGCTTGGCAATTTTTGGATTAAGTGTCAGTCAGGAAACGTAGTACTGGTTTGAGAAACCATCGTGTTGGCAGTAGTTTCTTTAATACAACTTGTAACGTTCCTGCTAAAAGTGAACCTAGAATGTAATCGTTGTCATTCCGCGAAAGCCACAACATAAGGTTTTACATTTGTTCACACGGGCAAAAATAAGGAAAACATATAGAACTCCAAACTACTTAAAATAGCGCAAGGCGACATGGAATGAAAAGAAAGTGTTTGTATGGATAATGGATGGCCGTATATGTAAGTTAGTGGTTAGTGGGGATGAGTCATATACACCTATGGTATAAATCGTGTCCAGGTAATAAATCGCTGACACATGGGAGTGAGGAGAGACTATGCGGTTTATAATTGAGAAGACTAGCTCAAGCTTTTAAAAGAGAACGAATTATTGCCCTTTTGACCATCAGGATAGTTGCGGTATCCATCGCATGCTCCTTCGTCTCTTGCAGTCCAACTGACTCTTAATGCCCTAGGTGTCTTCTCATTTGCTGATGTCTCATCATATGCAATTTCAAATCCTTGGGAACGTCCCTAAAATTCAGTAGTTTGGAACATAGGACAGGTTTCCTTGGTAACTTACAGTTGGTTTTGACGAAGTCAAATGAAATATGTTATAATCTTCATGAAGATTTGCTTCTGCTATCTGTGGAAGAATAACTGAAGTGTTGATATTCTATCTGCTGCCCCCAAAACAAATGCTTGAATCTAGGTGTTTAAAGGCCAGTAAAAGAGAGCAGGCTTAACCCTGCAGCGTAAGCCAATGACGCCCGTTAGTGGACGTTCTTTTTAATCTCGAATTCAGGCTTCTCAACCCTCCTTTTTCTGGTTGGCTGCCTATTCTTCCTCATTGGCTAGTCAAACTCACTCAAACAGAGGAGTGGCTAAACTTTACTTGATCCAATATGTCTGCACCATAAATCGACATAACTGCAGAATT